>OY987314.1:33584582-33847603 GCA_963920655.1 Geranium rotundifolium | reverse complement strand
GTCAGAGGCGAGAGATTGTGTGAGTGGGGCGAGAGTGTGAGTGAGGAAGGAGAGGTATTAGGGTTTAGGTAATAAATGGTTGAAGAATTAGAGATAAATGCACTGAAATCGGGACATTTAAAGGCTTATGACTGCGCACATTGCCTTTGTGTATGTGCGCAGGCCTTACATGTTATGACTGCGCACAAAGGCAATGTGCGCAGTCATAAGCCTTTCGTATGTTTGACTTCTATGGTTGACTTTATATTCGGTCGCCTAATCGACTAAGATCCCGTGGTTCGATTTGTGTAAAAATTGTTGTGTATATGTAATCCATGATTCTTTACATATCCTACGGTTTCGATTTTTATAATTTACTTTTCATAAGTTCGATTATTGTAGATTGTTAAATCGTACAATGTGAACCCTTATTTTCAATATACATAAACTTGTACATCGAAGACGATTCAATGATGGCAAAAAAAAAAATTAATCCAACCGTACGGATGAGACCGAATATATGATTCTCTTTTACTTGTCAAATATTGAATAATTTTATTGAGAAATGCACATCGATAAACTACCCGATGAGTCGCGGACACGTGTGTATATACCGAGATCATCAATTTTTGCTACGTTTTTAGTTGATTTTGTCCAATTTTATTGGGGTTATGAACATCGATAAATTTTCTTCTCAAATAAAGATGAGTAATTACAAAATAATTAATCCAGAGGATCGGAAATTGCGGTCAAACCTCGATTTGACCTAGATAGTCAACAGTCAACAACTTAAGGACTGCGCACATGTAGCTGTGCGCCGTCCATAACACTTAGAAATTTTTCTCCAAATTTTGTTTTTCTTACTTTTTTGTAACACATTTTGCAAATTTTGAAATTTATTATCAATTCAAAACGAAATTACAACACTTTCAATCAGATACATAATCTTCATGTCCTTCCATATCGCTATTGTCGGATGCATTACTACTATATTCTTCTATGTCTCGTGGTATGTCTGCAATTTGAACGGGCGGTATATTTGATTGGAACTGAAAACTGCTAAGATTTATTGTTATTCCTCCCGGCCTGTCAATCTCAATTCTGTTCGTGTTCGGCTCTTGGTAAGGCTCGTTCACCTCGTACGTGGGGGCTTCGGCTGTACGGGCTAGTGTCTTCGGGTTGTAACAACCCCTATGGTTGACAAAGTTCACAACTTTCCACCCGCGACCAGTTCTCGGATCTTCGACATAGAAAACCTGTTTCGCCTTTCAGGCAAGACAGAAAGGGTTCTCCCTGTGACAATTGGTTGTCGTGTTAACCGACATCATCCCCCGATCATGCCTTAACCTGCTCTCATCGTACCATCTACACTTGAACACAACCACATGCAAACTCTAGGGGTATTTAAGTACGCATACGTCCAGAAGAACACCAAAGTATGTCTTGTCGATCGCTTCTATCATTATTCCTGAATTCTGATTCACTCGCCTTTCGTCTAATCGTTGACAGACGAACTTCACGCCATTGACTGTACATTGCGAATATATGCTCGAACTCTGGGGTCCATGAGAAAGCAACGTCAATTCATTCTTATACCCAGGATTTCGCATCTGTAATAACAATCAAAATTGGGTTTAGTCCAAAACGAAGACAATAATTAGTACACGCGATTTTAGATTTGAGCACTTACACATTTTGCGAATTTTTTGTTGAAGGAAATGACCCGATCTTCAATGCTGCCATTGGGGTGATTTCTTTTGAACCAGTTTTCATGCGTGTCTAAGAATGTATCCATCTCTGCACAATTCTCCGTGACTGTCAATGGGCCCAAAACAACTCATCTTTTGGCAATTTTGAATTGCGAACGACGCTACGCAATTCAATCAACTGAGACACTATCGAGATGTCATGTACGATGGTTGCATTCACCGCGTCAGGAATGGGCGAGGTACCCCGATTTAGGTACATGCGAGTAAAAATAACTGACTCGTGCATCAAATATTGTTGCGCTATGCACCCTTCAGGATATCGCATGTTACGCACACTTCTCTTGTGCTCACCGAGTTTCCTGCACGTTAAAGTATAAATTCAACTTCATTTAAGATGAAATGAACTGTACTAGCCAATAACTTAACTATCACATACCTTTCAATCGGAAACATCCACGTGAAGTGAACTGGTCCAGTTCGCAAAACTTGATCTGCAAGATGTATAGGTAGGTGGGCCTGTATTGTGAAGAATGTCGGGGGAAAAATCATCTCTAACTTGCATTGAATCATCGCGATGTCTTCTCTCATCTGGATGAGGGTGGATTTTTTTAACTCCCTGGCACACAACTTCTGAAAAAATGTTCCCAACTCGACCAATACGTCTGCTACTTCTGAATCGACTTATTTTCGAATCATAATAGGAAATATCCTCTGAATCAACACGTGACAGTCGTGCGTCTTGAGCCCGTAAAATCTTTTGTCTTCCTTGATTTTATTCTTCAGACTTCCCGCATACCCACTTGGGTACTTGACCATCCTAAGATGGTCAAGTACTTCTCCACGATCTTTTGGCTTCACAACATACCCTGCCTGAGGGAGAACCCATTTTCCGTCATTACCATGTACAGGCCAAAGATGCGGTCGCACGTTCAAATCCTGTAACGTGAATCGGGCCTTCTCATCATCCTTAGTCTTCCCACCAACTCCCATCACGGTGCTCATAACATTGTCGCACACATTCTCCTCTATATGCATCACATCAAGGGCGTGTCTCACTTGATGAGTCTTCCAATAATCCAGCTCCCAGAATATGTTTTTGTGCGTCCAACAATACTTCTCCCGAGTTGCCCTGGGTTTCAACAGCGGGTTCAAACTCTGTATTGGATATTCATTTTGCAATATGAATGAAAATACTTCCTCCCCAGAGCAGATACGAGGCGCGTCTCTTTCTTCAACTGTTCCATTAAAAGCCTGTCTCGCCCGACGCAATCGATGCCTTCGATGTAAGTACCTCCGTGCACCCAAGTACGACGTTCTCCCCCGTTTATGAGTGGAATCAATGTCGTCCATGCATATAGGACAAGCCTTGTAACCTTTTGTTTGAATTCCACCCAACATGCCCAGCCCTGGATAGTCGCTAATCGTCCACATCACTGCAGCACGCATTTGGAAAGCTTCATCCTTAAACCCATCCCATGTCGGAACACCTTGATGCCATAGTTCCTGCAACTCATCGATCAATGGCCTAATAAAATTATTCAAACATTTACCTGGTGACTTTGGACCAGATATCAACATCGTCGGCAGATTGTATTCCTTCTTCATTGCCATTGATAGGGGGAAATTTAGCGGGATAGCGACGACGGGCCAAAGGCTATAAGGCGATGTGTTTGGTCCGAACGGACAGAAACCGTCAGTTGCAATGGCGAGGCGCACGTTACGAATTTCTGCTGAAAAACTCGGGTATGTCCTGTCAAACGTAATCCAATCTTCTACGTCTGCTGGATGTTCGAGTGTATCATCGTCCACCCTCTCCCGCTCCCCGTGCCAACGCATCCACTCAGACGTCTCGGGTACGGCAAATAGTCGCTGCAAACGCAGTGCCAATGGAAAATACCATAATGTCTTCTTTGCCACAGTCAAACTTCCAGCATATTCGTACCGACAATCTCCACATACTGGACACTCTGTGGAATATATGTACTCTTTGTAGTACAATATGCAACCGTGGTAACATGCATCATATTTCACCAACGGCAACTCTATTGACTTCAATTTCTGCTTTGCTGATGCGTAGTTTGCCACATGCGCATTGGGTTGCGGCAACTTGCTGGAAACGTACGCAGCTACATCGTCAAATGTCGTGTCTGTCATCCCCGTCTTATGTTTGATTGACAGAATTTGTAGCAGTGCGGCCAACGCTATATCATCGCTACCATCATACAATGGTTTCTCCATCTCTGCCACCAACTGCTTGTACTTTCTCGCCGTTGCTCTAGCAGCATCAGCATCTACTTGAATCGCCATATCAGTTGCTTCTCCAAGTGGTTCAACTCTAACATCTCGCCATGGGTCTACATCATGCACGAACTGATGAACATGATCAACCACGGGACTGTGAACAGGGGAATAACGAAGACCCTGGTTACTGCTCTCCCCGACTTCTCCCACTTCGCCATATTCGGTCCATATTGTATAATATCTCATGAACCCTTTCTTAAGTAAATGTGTACAAATGATCGGCATCTCGTAGAAACGAAAATTACAACATGTCGAACACGGACACTTGAATCGATCTGGGCCGTATTGTATACCATTTTCTCTCGCAAAAATTAAGAAACTGCTAACACTCTTGAAAGCATTTGTTGACCTATCCATTCCCATCCACGATCGATCCATTTTTAATCTACGTTTTCAACAATCACTAATTACTAAAGCGATATATATACTTACAATGATATACATACTAACAAACGATAATCACTAAATTATATTTTGAAATAAAACGATATATATACTTACGATGATATATATACTAACAAACGATAATCACTAAATTCTATTTCGAAATAAAACGACATATATACTTACAAACGATAATCACGAAATAAAACGATATATATAACAATGGACACACGTACATACCTTACAATGGACGAGAAAGTGTGAGTGACGATGTCTTCGGATTCTTGATGAGTTTATTTGCCTCTACAAGTCGTATATGTGAACCCTCAATTTGTACCTCTCAACATAACAACAACTATCCAAAATCAATACCACAACACACAACATAAACTTTCTGCCATTTATAGGCAGAAAGTTTATGACTGCGCACCCACAAATGTGCGCAGGCACAAGCTAAGGACTGCGCACATTCAATGTGTGCGCGGTCCTTGGCAACGGTCTAATTTGCAACGGCTATGCATCCGACCGTTGCCCACCAACGGGCAATTTTAGTGAAACTGGACAAACTGCGCACACAAGTCTATGTGCGCAGCCCTTACCTTCTAACTGCGCACATAGACGGTGCGCAGTCCTTGCCTTGGCTTAGGACTACGCACGTTCTTTATGTGCGCAGTCGTCATAACAAAATGGTGTAGTGTATTTAGTAATATTTGAGTTTCATTTGACTCTAGTTTTTAGTTAAGTACCCAAAGTGACGTTAATTCTAACAGGAAAATAAGGTGGTTAAAACTTAACTCAATGTCGTCATCTTTTTATACGAAGCTTGAATGCATTTTATCAATAGCAACGAAACAATGATATCAAATTAGTCCTAAATATCGACAAAGTACTCTCAACACAATTATTTTTCACATATACATATAACTGTGATTTTTCTCGTAAATAAGTTAAACAATGAGCTCTTTAAAATAGATGCAAGAGGAATTTCTTGAGGAGAGGCATGATATCTAACTTGTTCATCATAGATTCATACAATAATACAAAATTTGTAGTTTTTATTTTGTGCAACTTTTCCTCACCAAATTAGAATAAGAGAAGACTTATAATAAAAGACGAACAATATACGAAAGAGTAGTAAATTAAAACATTTAATAAAAACAGCCAATCCACTTTTTACAGCCCAATACTCTTTCCAAACACAAAAGAGAAACCAAATTCTAGTTAAAGCAACAAAAAACAAAACACATCCGAAATAGAACAGAAACGCAGTCAAAAGAAAATCAACCGGAGGAGCGACCAGAGAAGAAGTCAAAATAAGGATGCTCGTACTGAGACACCGCCGTATCCTCCGAAACACCATAAACATTCTCAGGAGCTGAACCAAACACAATCCCGGTCGGATGCAGAGGAAACAGCGGAAGCGTCACGTCACTGCCCATAAACGAACTTACCTGCTGGGAGATCGAGTGGCCCTGGTTCTGCGGACCCACCATCACATCGCGGCCGCGACGCACAGCCTGATCATAACCAGAACCAAGATCGTAAATTCTGGACCTGTCGAGCCTCTGATCAGCAGGCCTGATGGTCGGGACTGGTAATTTCCTCCTGAAGCCACTGCTCGATGGAAGTATCATCTTCGGGTACTGTTGGAAATATCCCATTTCGCCGCCTTCTGCCACATAATACGGACCGCACATCACTGATCATACATATTTCCAAATAAATATAAATTAATTCTCAATACACAATATTAGTATAAAATCAACGGAAATTTAGCAAAAATGTATATAAATTCATGTATGCCATTTTTCCAAGAAGGTATCGCCAAAAATGTACTATCTTATTTTCTTATTTTTTGTAAAATGTGTAATTTTTTGCAAAATTGACAAAATTTAGGAAAAATGTGCCTTTAAGATTGTTTTTTTCTTAACATGATTATAAATAGTTTTAATAAAAATAATTTAACTACAAAATTTTACTGTACAAGTTTTAGTTAGTTGATAAAAATAGAAGATTTTTAAAACATTTATTTAAAAGAGAACAATTCTTAATTTTATAAAAATACACATTTATCAACAAGAAATTGAAACTTGGCATTTGGGCACTTTTCTGCAAAAAAATGATACGATTAAATATATTTGGTGTATGCAGTTTTCCCTCATTAAAATCAAATAATTTAGGTATAAATTTTTTGAGAAAAAATTATATATGTATATATTAAATTTCAAAAATATATACATGTATTTACTTTTAAAATCGTCGTGAGGAGTGAATGAGGACGTATTGTAATGTTTCTGCCGCAGAGACAAATTTGAGAGTCCGTAAACTAATATTAATTAACACGGAACATGAAAGGACAAAACATTGGAGAAAAATATATTAAAAAAAGATTCTTCCAAAGATTAGTCACATAAACCAAAGCCAATGAGAGGCAAGAAAGACCAAAGTCTGAAATTGCGATAAAATAGCACAGTTTCTGTACACACACAAACTTGTAATATTTTCTTATAGACTAGATTTAAATATAATAATTATTTAAACGGACCGTTGTTAGGGTAATGAGGAGGAGGAGGGGCATAAACGGGAAGGCCAGTGGAGGGTCGGTGATGGAAGCGGTTGATATAGGCCATGCTCTCTTGCTTCTGCTTCTGCCTCTGGCGAGCCTTGTGGTTCTGGAACCAGTAAAAGACGTTCTTGCCCTCAATGTGGCCGAAGGCCCTGAGCCTGGCGGTGATCTGCTGTATCTGGTCCGCACTGGGCGTCCGTACGCCCTGCCGGTACAGGCTCTCCAGCATCGTGATCTGGTCCTTGGTCGGGTTCCACCGCGCCGTGCTCGCCCCACCGGCCGGTGACGTGTCAACGCTGGCCTCGTGATCAAAAACATCGTGATCGCCCTCCATATTAAATTTTTTCTCAGAAAATGGATTGAGAATGGGCAGTGAGTGATTAATTTGCATGGTTTCATTTTATAGAGAGGAGTGAGAGTGGTGAGTGATGAGATCGTCGTGGTCAAAGTGAGAGAGAGAGAGAGAGTGTTGTTTGACATGCGTATTGTTTTTGGTGCACAACATCTCTGAAAACATGGCTGGGGTGGGGGGGAGAGGTGGAAAGACGGAAATGCCCACGTGAGGGGGGGTTGGGGATGGTCCTTAATGGCGAGGGTCTCGGGAATGACAGAGATAGGGGGTAGGGGTAGAAGGGTCAGAAGAGAGGGAGGCGGTTGGGTGGTGTAGGTAAGGCCTAGGCTTTGGGAATTGAAGTGGGAGAGACAAGTGAAGCTGAAACGACGACTAGGGCTCATTTCATGCCTAATTACACTCCGTGTCCCTATGTTTTTATGTCTTTCTGTTAATTGTCGAATACGCCATTCAACCTTTGCAATTCGATACATGTTCAGGGCTCGGGAGAGATAAAAAGTATTGAAATTGAGGGATTTCACAATAAATTCCTAACTACATTTTCTGATTCTAATTTTAAAAAAAGATTTAGCTGATAATTATATACATATTTCAATATTTGCTGATAATTATATACATATAGTGCAAAAACTAATTTTAAACAGTTTCATATTGGTATGTGGTCTTAATTAATGAATATATATACTGGGAAATATTCGTTTTAATGATGTTTATAATTTTCTGTGTCATTATTAATGGAAAATAGGCTATTTATGATTGCAGTTCAATACATGTTTTGGATCATATCATCGTTGTATTCTGCTACTTGATGAGAAGTAACTGAGTTGAGAAAGTTGCCCATAACTAACTTCTGTAAATTAATTTGTTTTTTCAAATTCTTAAACACAATTATTTCCCACATTTAATATTTCAAAAAATATCCCACATTTAATCATTTAGCTGATTAATGTACATAAAAAACTAAAATTTGAACTTACATGTATCAGTAAAAGTTTTTAATTAATCAACATTCCATACATATATTAAGAATTATTCATTTGTATGAAATTTCCTTATACCAATAATTTGTACTAAATATTGTTATTTCACTCACTTTTTTATGTGGGTTTATTATTTGTCCCTAAATTGGTACTTGTTTTTGTATGGGTTAAGTTTTATATAGAACATCACTGCCGAGACATATTGCTTTGCCGTTGTAGAGATGCTCGAGATACCGACCCTTCTTTGCTCTCCTGCAGGTTTGTTGCTTCGAAAGTACTTGTCCATTAATTTTGTTCGATGATCAGGTAATTATTGTTTGCTCATACAGTGGTTGATTTTGCCCAAATTTGAGTCTGGTTTTTTCCCAACAATTCTGACTCGTATACTTTGTAATGATTTAGAGTAATAATATTCAGGTCGTTCAATTGTTAAAAATAAACCCTTCGTATAATACTACTATATTTATACGCGGTGATTAAAAAAAAGAAAAGTAATGAAGTTATTAATTAAGGGAGGGTAAAACGGATGGATATTATGGAAGTTTGTGAAAGATGATAAAACAAATCAATTTAGGAACAAAGCTACAGAGAGCAGATCAACAAGTCATACGTGATCGATCGGATCGATCATAAAGGGAATGCTATTTGCTATTGGTGAAGCCTATGTATTGGGTGATTTACGTTGCTCCTCTTCATTTTTTTTCTTTTATTTTTTTAATTACACGTCGGAATGATCTTAAATAATTAGCGTCAATTGGTCCGTCTTAATTTTTTTGTGCGCGCTATGTATTGTTTTCATTCCCCTAAGTATGCATAGAGTGTAGCTTTATGTTTATTAGTTGCGTGAAAATTAAACATCATCTATGTGTTCAATAATCATCCCTTGACGTCTTGCATTTTGGCCTCAGGCATTTGGAAAATACTCTTTATACATTACGTGTACATGCTAATTTCAAGGGACAAATCACTTGGTTATGTCAAAATCACATTCACACATCTTTCTTCCATAACTTCCCTCAATCCAAGATATGCAAGATCTTGTCACCATGTACACGATAATACCATATATATACCACTATTATTTATTATTTTATTTTCAAGACATAATAGAGCACATAGTTTATCTTCAAATCAAGGAAGGAACTACTTATGATTAAAATTATAAGAAAAAATATGTTGATAATTAAAAAATAATGATAAGATTCAAGAACCAATAGAAATAATGATTCGAAAAGTTGTATGTATTTAAACATATATTTTTTATGTACCCTTCAAGTTTTGTAGATCATACGTCTACTATAATATGTACATGATAATGCCGTAATTATTTATTATTTTATCAAAAATTATTGACGATTTAAAAAATGTAAAAAATATAGGCATCAACGTTTTTCAAGAACGAATGGAAATAGAGATTCGAAAAGTTTTATGCAGTTAAACATATTTTATGTACAGTTCGGGTTTTATGATTTAAATCGTGTCTATTATGATAATTTAATTAATTTTTAAAATTTTCAAGAAATAATTGGAGGTAGATTTGTTTTTAAAAGAAAAATGAAATTACCTATGACTATGAATATTTAATATTAGAATTGTGTTGACCAGTGAAGGGAGTGAAAAGAAAAATATTAAACAAAGATAAAGATAAGCAGTTACATTTTCCCAGAACGAATAGCGATAGAGATTCAGAAAGCTGCATGCATTTAGACGAACGAAACGAGTCGTGAAGAATTGGATAAAAAATCAATCAAATCAAAATGGTCAAAGGTTTCATCGGTTGACAAAACAAGAGCAGCATATAATGCACTTTGTCTCTACTCATCTCTCAATCAACCCATAAATAAATGTACTCTCTAGTTCGTTGCAGAGTTTTCATTTTGTTTTTCTGCAATATATAGACAGTGGACAAGACAAAATAACTCTTCTTTGTGCGTGCTCGCATCGGTCCTCATGCTCTGAATTTTATATACCTACAAACACTAAATCAAGTTGTTAATCTGATTCACAAAATCTCATATATCCTGTGTTTCTTGATTAACTTTTAACTTCTTTTTTACCCAGTTTTAGTTTCATTCAAATGAACCGTGTTAGATCATTATATTGTTTCGGTGTTTAATTATGAGCAAATTTTTATGTAATTCCTTTAGGAGATTATTGTATAAAACACAAAAAGAATAAGAAAAGAAAATGATCAAGGTGTGTATATGAACAAATATGACTATACATAATATTATGTACATAAAATATTATGAAACAGTTCCACGAAGAATTAATGAAGAAGATAGTTTTTTTTTTTTTTAAATGTACGTTTAGAAGCTTTATTAAACTTGCGAAAAAACTTGAGCACATATAACCACAAATTCACGAGTCACGCAACAAAGACTATGTAGAGTTCTAGGCCAATGGACACAGATTAGGTTCAAAGCTCTTCTCAATTTGTATCAGTTTATTATATATTATTGTTACTTTGTGGTTGTTGATAGACTTAAAGGTGTGTATGGAGAAATGCAATGAACAAGGGAAATAAATTTGTTCTACCTTCAAGCCATAAATGTCATTTTGGCGTATTATCCACTCTAAAATATAATTAATTAAACGTGAAAATGGTTTTGTGCTCCAAGCCTTAATTAAACAGCCGCTAAAATTTGGTTAAACCAAATATTAGTTATAACAAAGTTAATATTTTAATAATAAATAAAATAAAATATATATTCTTTTATTATTATTATTTCATTTCTAATACATATTTTTATATGAAAATATATTAAAATAAATTATTAGAAGTATTAGAAAAAATATTAATTCAATATAATTTCTAAAACACATTTTATCCAATAAATTTAAAATTAAAATACATTGAAATAATAATTAAATAAAATCAGTTTTAGATGTATAGAAAACAATTTATCCTAGGTGATTGGCTCTGAGAACAAGAGTTTTATCATAAAAAATTGGATAATTAAAAAACACGATTCCTAATCCTAACTATTTCACTCAACTGTCATTTTATTTCACAGAGTTTAATGATGGATATGTTAAAGTTTAAAATGAAAAGATTATAATATCCTTGATATTTTGATATATATTTTCAGATTTACTCCCCTTTTCCCCTCTGTCTTCATCTATCCCTTCAAAAAAAACAAGTAAATGTAAGAGGTTATAACCATAACTATTACGCCGAGTGCGGTCTCTGCAGAAACATGTTATAGAAATAACAGAAATTGTCTTCAGATGAAGCTCAAATTAGTGAAGCAAAATACGAATATCTATGACTTTATTCCCAACTCATCTAAACCTCTAAACCTAACTAATCTTTCTTTAAAACTGCCTCTCTGTTATCTAAGAGCAACTCCAATGGGAGATGCTATATTGTCATATTTTTCGGAACATGACAACTTTCATTTGTAATTGGGTTGATATATTTGCATTTCTATTTGTCAAAATTCTTGTAGTCGATTAGCATATTTGCCAACTTATTATATCAAAGTTGGCAAAATTTTAATATTATTATATTAATTTAACCAAGTGGTGAATGATACTTACTATTAAATAATAATTGATATTTTCAACAAAATTTGACTATTTGGATTGTAGTTGTACGTCAATATTGTTGGGAAGAAACGAGCCTTACCAAGTAGGAGCACACCACAAGGAAAGCTCAAACGCACATTGGAGCCCACATTTGACCCAAAAGACTAGCCTAGTGTGTCTTGAGTCTAATGTGTATATAAACTCTCCTTATAACTCGTACACTTCCGATGTGGGATCTGGACTCACATGTGGAATTCCTAACAATCTCCCCCTTCACATTGATTCCCATCACATCGGGTTGCTCTCCCTAAGCCCAAATCGCCTTACACTCTATCCCGATGGCCCATATAACAATCCTGACCTGATCAATCATGGCTCTCTGGATCCTCTGGCCTACCTGGCACTGATCCACCATGAGGTCCACTAGCATGCCGGCCCGATGAGATGTGTGCAAACCTGACTCTGATACCACTTGTTAGGGAGAAACGGGTCTTACCAAAGAGGATCACACCACAAGGAAATCTCATACACACATTAGAGTCGTCTTTTTACCCAAAAGACTAGTCTGGTGGGTATTAGGTCTAATGTGTATATCAACTATCCTCATACCCCATACACTCCTGATGTGAGACTTGGACTCACATGTGGAATTCCTAACAAATATAGCACCTATGATTGAGTAATTATTATTACATTTTAGCAACTCCCATTGGAGTTGCTCCATTAATACCACACAATGAATAAAATAATGGTGAAATCAATATTAGAGGCTGAAAATGACGGAACCAGTCACATACTATCATATTACAAATATGGGGTAGTAACCTGTCATTTTACCCCATATGTGCAGCAGATCATTTATTGTGCTGCTTGTAACTTAAAATATAAACATCCGTTGCAAAAACTTTATGTTTCACAGCTGGAGAGCTTTCAATTTCAGATATAACCTTGCTCAATTTGAATTCTGGATGAGAAAATTATGCGATGCACGTGCATTTTGACGTGCTCTTCAATATCACTTTCTCGTACTTAAGTTTTTTTTTCGCCCTTACTCGCCATTAAGCTTTCCGTTATATTCCTCTTTGTGCCTCATGGGTTTTTTGAGTCACATTATACATATTACACAGATTTTCTGGACATTTGACGAATATTTTTGGGTCAGTGTTGTGGGCCCTCTGAGGAAAACTCAATATAAACAAATAACATATAGTTTGGATATAAGCCGTTCCGGCTAAGTCAGTCAACTATATTATAAGTTTGTTAACATTTATACGTCATGTGCGAGTTCAATTCTTGTCAATCACCTACAAAGAAAAAATCATTTCACGTTAGAAAAGAGAGGAGAAAAAATTAGAAATCATCATTCTATAAGTCATCTCCCGGCTTTGAGAGGCATCAAAGCTTTCACATCAATCGAAAGTTGGAATGCTCAAACTAAGATGAGAAACCAAACCTGAAGAAGGCAAAAATAAGAACACTTAGCTTAACCTTGACGCTTGAACCAAGATAAGAAGTCCAACGTGAAGAAAAGCTTCATTTACATTTGTCAAGCATTAACTAGCCAATGAGAACTGCATAGACTCCGCTGTGTTGAAAACAAACCTCTTCATATCATTTATGACAAAGAAACCAAAACTAAACTTGACATATCCAAGCTTTATTTTGATGGAAAATTGCATTAAATTTGTGAAATTGAACTTTTTGTGTGATGTAAAAATAGACAAAAATTTATCAGTTCATATATAATAAGTTAACAATGATTACGTATTCATTATGCCAAGTAAATCTATCAATTTCTCGTTGACGGCGCGGATTTAACATTTAACATTAAGCTAAGACAAGGACTCCACGACAAGAGTTTCGGCTACGATCCGACACAGAAGGTCCTATAACAGTGTCGAGTTCGGATCTTTGTTACATAAGACATGACCTGACTTGTTTCGCAAATGGGCCTACATGTCAAGAACGTTGTTGGGCCCTCCTCATCAATTCACGCTCGCATATACTTGTGGGCCGTCTCACTCCACAACCATCGTCAACGACAAATCCATCAAGTCAAAGTCACTTCACGACCGTCCAATCAAATTCACCTCAATCCACAGTCTCACGTGAGCACCACTGTAGCCGATCCCTCCTCCCTCCCAGCCCCAGGTACACCGAGATCACAATTCATTCACCACCTGATTATTAATTTTCCAAAATTTAAAGAAATCTTTTAATTTCCTAAACATTCATGTTCCATATATTAATCTAGTTTCCATAAATACTTAGATTCTGTATCTGCGTGTTTTCAGGAAATTTAACATTTTTTTCTTCTTCTATGTCGCCTCTCAATGAATTGGGGATTGGGTTGAGTCTGTTTTCTGGGTTCTTCTTGTTCTTTCTTGTCGTTGCAGTGCTATGGTTGAAGAAGAAGAAGAGAAGCTTCAGTGCAGAGAAGAGAAAACAGTTACTTTTGCTCCTCTGCTGGAGGAGACCTTCCTCTGTTCACAACAGTAGCAGAGACCCAGATGGCAATGGCGGCGAGACCCACGACCCGGAGCTCGGGTCGGGCAAAGATCCGATTTTGAAGGAAGAGAGTGTGGAGTCGGAGCTCATGAGGGTCCACAACCTCTCCGGACCGCCCCGATTCTTGTTCACGATAAAGGAAGAGACCAGGGAGGACCTGGAGGCCGAGGGCGCGAAACCGCGACACGTGAGCCTCGGAGATCTGTTGATGGCCGTCGATTCGCCGATGGCCTCGCCTCTGGGGCCGTACCGTCACCACGGGATCAATCCTCTGTTCGAGTCCTCTGTTTCTGAAACAGAGGATGTGACAAAGCAGAGCTCTTCGCCACCGCCCAAGTTCAAGTTCTTGAGAGACGCGGAGGAGAAACTGAGCAGGAAGGTGAGAGCAGAGAAAATGGTTTGTGGGTCTTTTGTGGGAAAGACCAATCAATCGAGCTCGTTGCAGGTGATGCCACTGGTTTCTTCCCCATCATCAATTGTTCATTAGATTTCAATGAATATCAGTTTCATTTTTGTGATTCACTCACTTTTCTGTTAAATATCAATGCTCATTATTTTTTCCATTAATTCATCTAATTTTGTGTTTGTAAAAAATCCATGATTAATACTTTATTAATCATTGACCCGGGAAAATTATGGCAAAGAATTCAAGTAGATGTGTTTTGGTTTTGGTCCTTTACTAAGTGATTAATCATGTCATGAGCTTAATGACTCACCTAATAATTCATAGGTTTTAATTACTCATGAGAGCTTCCTAATCATCTCTTTCAACTTCAACCCTTGTAAGTAAGGGAAAGGGCAGAAACATGTTGGGGAAAATGTGGTGTGAAATTTGATTTTTAGGTGTTTATTTATACAAAAATGTAGAAATTATCCATATATTATGAGAGACATATATTTTTATTAATTTGTATCTAGACATTAAATTACAGGTTTTGACAAATTTTAGTCCAAATATATTTTGAGAAAAACTTTTAAAAATATTTATATTCATTTATTTAAAAACATAATTCTTATTATTAATGGTAATTTTTTCGTTTACAGCTTTACGCACATTTTGTACGAAAAATAAAACCCACTGCATCTTTTTTGTCGTTAAAAACTCCTATAACATGTTCTTGTAAAAGTGCAATAATTTATGTCATTTTTCTCCTATTAGTACCCTACCAAATTTCTGGGTTAAGCTAGGTGAGAAGTTGGTTTATACTTTTCTTTAGAAAAAAAACTTGTTCCTTTTTACAAACAATAGTTTTGTTTTTGTTCACTCCCATGTTGTCCTGAAAGACAATTTTGGTGTGGAAAGAGGGAGGGAGAAAATTTTGAAATCCGTAGCCTTTCTTTTTCCAGTTTGCAGTTTTAAAGCAGCAGTGATAATTGATTCTCTTCTGGTTTTGGTCTCTATTTTTGACAAGAAAGATTTGGACACACATGGTACTTAGCCAGATGATGTGTCCCAACCTAAAGTAGTGCACATGAAAGACCCTTTGGCATAAGTATCTTTTGGATCAATTATTAACTACCAACTAATGAGAAAATGTGGTTCTAAACAATTGATTTTTGTGTATGTGGCTTTGGAGAAAGTGTTGATCAACATAGGAAAGTGAGGAAGATGGAAAATAAAGTGGTGTGTATGATTTCATAACTAACCAACAACAACAAGTGTCATTGTTATCACGCGATTCGGCCCAAAAAGGTTGCCCCCACACCAACACATCGAACACTCTATTCCTTTCAACCACATTTTGAAATTTTTTTGCATACCCAACAAAACTACAAATATATTTTATTTATTTATTTATTTAAATTTACCATCTAAGTAAAATAAAGCATGCCTATATGATCACTTTCGAATTTCTTGTGCGATAGATTTTGGGTTTTGAGGTTGTCTTTGGAGATTTTATGGATGTAACAAAATTCCAAATTAGGACAGTACACATGGTTGCATGTGAAACTGATTTATTGTTAATGGTCCTAATGTGGAGGTCACTGTATAGGACTCATTGCATTAAATCCTGCGAAACAACATAACTAGTAAATAACATATGTTTTTTTTGTTTTTAGTTGGGATGTGTTTTTCCCTTTTAAACCGGATGTGTTGTTGACCCAATTTTTCTTTCTCTTGTATGTGCTTTGATTTAAACGACGGATTAATTCAGTATTATTTTAGACTGTACCTATACATGGACAGCATTAATTGTAAAAATTAAATGGAGCTAACATAACATTTTAGATATTGTTTGAGCAACTCGAACCCATATATTGTTTTAGCTTGGTTTCTATTATCACATTCTACTTTCGACACATGTGTTGTGTCATTTTAATTAATAGTAAAATAAATAAATTGTATTGTATTGTTTTATATCACTCAAAAAGTGGTAAAAAGTAATATTTAGATATTAAATAGTAATAAAACAATAAAATTTTAATATGGCATGAAATTATAGTACAAGACAAAACAATATTAGCGTTGACGTTAATATGAATGGGTTGAAGTGAATATGACGAATAATACATAGGAAAGGGGGCAAATATCGAAATGACACGCTACAGCCCACAACATTGGGCTTATTAATCCATTGGGCTGGATTTGAAAATACGTTGGACTGGGCTCTGTTAATTAGAAAGTTCAAATGGGCCACTTTGAGAGAGAGTTTTGGGTCCAAACTGTGTAATGAGATGCGATGCACTATTTGTTACGATAAAAACCAGAGGTGTGTCACATAATAAAAGTGAACATGCATGGCATTGGACTATTGTTATGGTAGGCAGTGATGTCAGATTGATGCATGTGCAAAAAAGTTGTGTTAACGTAAATGTTCAGAGGTTGTGACATGGCCTATAAAAGGACCCTCCTCTACTGTGGTCCTATTAACATTCCAATTAATTATATTAATACAAACTACAGACCTGGAGGTTCATATCGTCACTCTAATACCTATATTTACGTACAAGTTGGGTTGAAGCACATAAAAACAGACGAGCAGAATATATGTACAGAATAGACGCATTCTGATCCATGTGCTTAAGTCCGAAAAAAATGACGTATAAAAATTACGTCCAACATACAATCAAGCTCTGATACCATGTAATAAACTTAACCCACTAAAATATCAAACTGATAGGTAAAAGCTTAGTGTTAGAGTATAAAACTATAATTGTTCCTTCAATTATCAACTTAATCTTATAGTTGAGTTGGTCCTCTAATATGATATCAGAGCAAGTGTATCTCCCAAATATGGGTTAGAATCCCCAAGACTTGCAAATAATATTTCTTTTCTTCTCTTTTATCTCTTATTTACATAAAAAGCTCCAACTCTCTTCATTAGACTTGTCTCAAAATTATCATAATATAAAAAGAAAAGCCTTCCAACTTATAATATGCTCCTCTCAATATCCTCTTCTAAATAAAAAAAAATGCACGTCCAACTTAAAAACGAGTTTGTCCGCGAAAGCGCGTGCCAGAGTATAAAATTATAATTAGTCATTCAATTATAAGTTTAAGATTTTAATTGAGTTGGTCTTCTAATACCATATTGTTATTTAAACAGGTGAATATATCCACATCTTTTAGACAGACGTGCAGCTATAACAAAAGTTGATTACTTGATTATCACCATGTGGGTGGAGCATATCATTCGCAAAATAAATATATATATATATATGCAAATTAAAAAATGATACGATATTGGAATTTTTGTTTAGGCCGCTGGGATTGTTAATATTGCAAGAGAGGGGAGAGAGAGAGGTGAGTAAAAGACTGCAAATAAAAAAGCTTTAATTTGGTGGGACAAAAGATAGATGTACTCAACAAATAAACGTGAAGGAGGGTTAGCTTTTTGGCATGAAAATTAGCTAAAGTTGGGGTCACTTTGGTCCTCTGTCTGCGCTCAAATAAATGAGTAATAATGAAAAATGGAATTAGATTCCACCAATATCTGCATCGTCAGTCTGAGAATCTTCCATACAAGAAAGCACCGACGACCACGTTCTGCAAATCACCCCTCACGTACCTTCCATGATGTTTCCATGCAACACCTTTATCATTACCATTTATAATCTATACGATTAATTATTATTATAACGTGTATTTTTGTAATTACACTCATCAGAAATAATAATAATGGTTACTGATAAAGTAAAAATTAATAAGTGTTGGTACGGTGTTGATATTTGTAATCAATTTAACCCCAAAAGCTTCAAATCAAAACCTTAAACAAATTGGAAAATCAGATTATATATAAATTACAATAAAATATTTATAATAACAACAAAAAGACAGTTAAGTAAACTATTAATTCAACCTATTAATCTATACGTACATGTTCTCAAGGAAACTCCTTAACAAGGAAACTCCTTAACAGTTCGAAACACATTTTTTTATGTAACGTTCTGAATTCAAATTTGGTCGTGTGCATGTACATTTACACGACTAATAACTATATAGAGTTTTAGGCGAATTAAGATTACTGTGTAATTATTCAAAAAAATCTATACATAAATAACACCAAGCCAAATTTAAAATTAAGAGGTAATTTCAAAATTTAACACCCTCAACTTTGTACCAACACAAATTGGACCAAAAGTGAGAAACACTCTTAACATATATGAGATCTTCAATTTAATTAATTGTTAGAAACTCACTCTTAACACTGGTGAAACCATAAAATTAAATATTTATAATATCATAAGATTTTGTTGTATTATTTTTGATCGCGCCTTATACTCATATTATTTTTAATGTTATAATCAACTTTATTCAGACTTACTATAAACTTATTTGAATATATGTACAAAAGCTAACATCTTTAAAGTTGAAGTTACACATTAAAATTTAATTTCTCAATATTCGGGTTATATTCTTGATTTTCTTTTTCACCTCCGTACTCAGAGAATAGTCCTAGTTAATTATACCTATCCTGCATCATAAAGACATGGAGGTCACGGTAATTGTGTGTGTATATTTGCGTGGCATCAGGTGGAAATTAATTGGTTAATTAAGAAAATGTAATTGCAGAGTGGGACCCATATGTGACGTGGGGTGGGAGTGATAATTCCGACCATAGGCATCTAATGAAGATGATTGATGTGTGTCATCGGACGGACGGTTTTCAAGGACACACCACTTCGCTGCCTTTGCCTTTTCTCTTTTACAGGCCACAACCAGATACTGTGTATTTATCACTATCACAACACACTACTCTGTATATAATTTCAACATTATTCACAACGTTGATTTCAGTGTCCATTTTTACACAAATATATATATATATATATATATATATATATATATGGAGATAATGTTGTATGTAACATATTGATCCACCCCGTAACTAAACGAGTCTATAAAAGTTACTCTCGAATTTATCTAGTAACGGATGATAAAATTTGAAATGTGTTTGGTATATATAAGCATATATGTTATAAATTGAAAATTCATTTGGGATATAGGAGAACTGTGAAATATTTTTGTTGATAATTTATATGTTTCAAGATGTACGTGAAAATGAAATGACATGAAACCTGTATTTTAGTTGTGTTAGAATAATTAATGAAAATAATATAATTTATTGCGAGTGAGAGAGTCTCGTGTCTCTATGGCGTGTTCCCGCTATACGATAGTTATTGGAAGTTTTCGGCAAGTTTTGATCGTAACTTCTTCGATGTTTTGGGTTTTTGATCAATTAACAAGTGCCCGGTTGCAGATTTCGAGTGATGGAATGGAAAATTTTCATGAGATATGATTGATCTTCACCGACGTCGGAGAGGAGGAGGTGAGGTTCGTCCTGTGCGACTTTATGGTAGGAACTCTGCTAGTGGTCGCCAGCCGCGACGGCTTGAGGGAGAGATTTTGAACCGCGGGTTCCGATCAACGTCCTCCTGGTATTTTCATCACGATCAATTTTTTTCCAACCATCAATATCTGTTTGATGACTCGGTATTAGAAGGGATAAATTGTTCTCTAGCGACACTAGGTTGATTTTTGTGAGCATATCAAATTGGAGGGCCTCAGGCTCTGATATGCCTTCGTGATGCCCCTTTGGGTCTTTTGGATGACTACGTGGAACGGGGTTCTTGATCCAGTGTAAATAATGTGGGGGTCGTCTTGTATCACATGAATGTTCAGAATTTTCGTGCTTGTAATAAATGATTTGCAAGATTTTTCTATCCAACTGAGGTGAATGCCTTGTGGCTTACCAACACGTTTGTGTTGTGGTTGAAATTTGATTGTTGTTAACTGATTTCAAAGATGTATATAAGAATTATATATATGTGCTTGCCAGATAAATTTATAGTTAAATAATAAGATTCAGGTATGGGGTTGTACCACTAAGTTATATAGAGTTTAAGCTAAATGTTGTCGAATGATAAGTTTAAAATGGTTTATTACTTCAAATGACAAACTTAAAAGGTTTGAGCTCGATTATAACAAAGATTAGAAAACACAAGGAAACTAATTTCAAGAATATATAAACGATAACATGAACCAGCTTGGTCATGAAGACTAATTAAGAAATATTAAAACATAATTATGGCTTTGTTGCTACGTTCAAGCCACAATATAGAAAAGCATATGTCTGATCGATAAACTCAAAAAGCATTTTCATTTAGTTAAAAACACCAACCAACTCATAAAGCATCTTCATTTAATTTGCTACTTCACGTCTTTATTGACCGCAAAGAAAATGATACGTGTAATGGAAAGTTTTGAAAAAATTAACTAAAAACGCCGCATATGTGAACATTTTAGTCATATAGCCATATAGGACAAATACTGGATGAAGGATTTCTTAAGATTTCCAAACCAATGAATCAAACGTTAAAAGCTTTAAATTTGGACCGGTGTTGTTCTAAATTTACTACTAAAAATAGATTTTCCCCGACAAACCATACTGGGCAGGAGAAGCAGTAAACTCAGTCGAACAAAAAAATATCGATCAAAGATTAGTTGAAAATTGTGAGTCGGCAAAGATTGGTAGGTAAAAACCTTTCCCGACCAACAATAAATCAAATTGGTCGGGATAAATACAAAATTGTCGACCGACAAATAATTGGTCGTAAAAACTATATTTTTACTAACCACATATCATTCCATCATATGCTCAAAGTAAGAAATCATGATTAGTACTAATTATTACGTATATCTCGAAATCCTCAATTTGAACTTTAAGAATTATATGCAGATTACTAACAAGTAGCACAACTTTAATACTTGTATAAATATAATCAGCTATTATTTATCAAATTTGTAAAATGTCATTAGACAATACCTATCTAAGTGGAATATTTGCTCACCAAAACCTAAAAGGAAAATTGCATCGTCTCAAGTCTCAATCTTTTTTAAATGTGATATATGTTTTCTTTATTTAAAATATATAGCAACTTCTTATAATATTTATATAATTACTAGATATAATATTGTATATCTGGTTTGCATGATCGGAAACACCTAAGATTGGAGAATTAGCTAGCCTTTCTTTTTAATAACCAAACACACACAGTCACAAGTCACTCATCAGAAACAGCAAATTTATCATTCATATTCATGCACACTCACAAAGCACAAAAGGGTAGCTTATAGGCGAAGAAATCAAACTTCGTCCACTCAAACGCCAAATAATATAATAAACACAAAAAGAGAATAATAATAATCAATAATTAATCAATATAGTAGTAGCAAGCACAAAAGCCCCTCAATATACATCCTCCTCCTTACCTTTGAAATCTTTTCTTATTCTTCCTCAATATTCATTCCTCCTCTCTCTTTAACCCTCTCTTCCTTTTCCTCTTTCTCTCCTCTCATTCTCCCACAAAACCAATCACCCTTCATCATTATCTAGCTTTATCAACAAAAAATAGAAAAGAAAATGGTCTTCTCTTCGGTTCCTCCGGTCTACCTAGATCCTCCCAATTGGCACCACCACCATCACCACCTCCTCCAGGTATTTATCTCCGTTTCCATTTACATATTCCTATTCCTTAATTTCCCACATCAGTCACATACATATATTGAATATACCGCATTTTCCCCCGGCCCTTTTCATTCTCCTTTAGTTAGTCTGTGTGAAAATTCTCAAAGTGTTTTTATTCCGCAGCAGCAACAACCAGATGTTCACCAGGAGAGAAATGGCGAACCGCTTTCCCCTGCCGCGGCGGGCAGTAATAATAATAATAACAACAACAAGCCCGGTTCGATGTCGGAGCGAGCCAGGGTGGCGAAGATCCCGCAGCCCGAGACGGCCCTGAAGTGCCCGAGGTGCGAATCCACCAACACCAAGTTCTGCTACTTCAACAACTACAACCTCTCGCAGCCGCGCCACTTCTGCAAGACCTGCCGCCGCTACTGGACGCGCGGCGGCGCCCTCCGGAACGTCCCCGTCGGCGGCGGCTGCCGCAGGAACAAGAAGATCAGTAAGAAAACGACGTCGTCCTCGTCTAAATCACGCGGAGGAGGCAATATTAGTACTACTACTCACGAGAAGCAGAGTTCCGGTACCACTACTGCTCACCATAACAATTTCCCTCCTCAGTCACCTTTCCTGAGCTCGCTGCACAATCTTGGGCCGTTCGGGGGCTTGAACCTCCGGGGGATTCAGGCCCAGATGGGCTCGGTCTCGGCCCACGACTCGATTTTATCGGCGGATCAGTGGAGCTCCGGAGGCATAATGCAAAACTTTCCGTTTCTGGCGGGCGGGTTTCACCAGCCGGCGGCTATAAATAGTAACCATATGTTTACTTTCCAAAACGAAGGGACTGTTAATGAAGCAATTACAAGGCCTGGTAGGGTTAGCGAAGCTGCGAAAGTGGAAGAGAGCCAATTAGGGCTAAGTAGTGCAGCGACGTCGTTTTTGGGAAATAATAGCAACAACCAGTTCTACTCTAATTCGTGGGGTGGTGGACACGGAAATATGTGGAGCGGTAACGGAGCAGCGGATCAGTTGCCAGGTCAGCAGCTGAACTCGTCCGGTTCTGGTGATGCTACTACACATTACCTGTGACGCTCTCGTCTCGTCTCCGTCGTTAATTTGATCTGATCAGATCTTGAACTAATTGCTTGTGTTTGATGAAGTGATCGATGAAGAGCTTGCTTTTGTCGCCGCGGTCGGTCTGATGATATATGTTGGGTTAATTAGAGGTTGGTAAAGAATTTCGTTATGAATTAAAATTTTATTTTGTATACTACGTTTATTTCCTTTTATTTTTTGGTTAGTTTTAATTAATATGTATTGTAGTATTAATCATTTTTCATGCATGTGTGTTTTGTTTATGAATTATGTGTTCATGGTATACTAATTAATTAGATATTAATTAATGGTGTGTATATTAGAATTGTGTTGAATTGGCTGTTTGTCAAAAAAATGTAGAATAAAATTGGAATTATATATATATATATATATTTTTTTTGTAACAGTAATTAGGGCTCCTTTATTTTTGTAACGGCTGGTGATGGATATGGAACTTGATTGCACGTTAATTCTGGTAATTACTTTCTTGCCTTCTATATAATAAGCTTAAACTTTTCTCCAAAAGACAAGAAAATGCTAAAAAGCAAACCAAAATTCTTGTATTTGAATAATTTAATTCAATTTTAAATTGTTACCCAGGAGAGATTAGTTAAAAACACATTTCAGAACAATAATAACAACACATTAGCAAATAAAAAAATTCTCTTTTTTTGTCAGCAAGAAATTTATAAAAGACGATAGAAAAGTACAAATATTCAAGCAAGCTGCCCGATAAGAAAAAATATAAATCGGGCAAAAGTATAAAATAAAAGAGAACTCAAGACGCCTTTGGATTTGTGCACCAGTTAGGTTGTGCGCGCTCCCCCGTCCAAGACTGGATCCCACGTCTCTCGTCTGTCGCCATCAATGTGTAAGAGCGCATCTGCAACGACCTGAAAACGTCTTCTAGTGTCTTCTTTTCATCCCTAAAGATCATGCCATTTTTGGTGACCCATATGTACTAGAATCCCATCGTTATCAGTCTGCTCCAAACTCTCCTCGCACCTCTCTCTAAGACTCTGGAGTTTCATCCCAAGAATAGCTCGGGAACTGTCTGAGAACGGGTGAACGACACTCCCCACCACCTATGTATCTCTTGCCAAAATCTCTACATCGACCGACACGAAAGCATGAGGTGCTCACTAGTCTCCTCCCTCCCGCTGCAAAGAACGCAATGTCGGTGACCAATCGAGATGGCCCCCCTGAAAGCCAATACACGTCTCGTTGGAAGACCGTTCTAGAGGAATAAAAAAATTCTTTCTTTTTCTGGAATAGGATATGATATTGTATTTATACACAATAGAAAATTTATATTCTCAACGCATTAAGTGCATTAGGAAAACGCTTCATGTACATTTGGTAACATATCCCACATTTTCTACGTCAGTTATTGTATGCGTGAAAAGTTACATCGGATATGATAATATAAAGTTGACGTACACGAATATTGTGAAATGTATCAACTTTAAATTATTAATTATAATAGACGAGATACCGTTCAATGTCTCATTCGACATATGATCACTCAAAATCTTTAAAAAAAATAAAATATCAATATAATTTAATAAGGTTATTGTTCAACCTAAAAAATAAACCAATTACTCGTATTATAAAAAAGATTGTACAGTCTTTAAATGAAGAAAAATATCACATTTTCAGTTCATAAGAAAATGAATTATACAAAAGCCTCGAGCTATTTACTATTGTATATATGAATACGAATAAGATATAGTAAGTGGAGAGATGAGGACAAGAATAAAGCATTAAAGAAACTTATTCAGCCTTATCTTCTTCTCATAAATCAGAACGTAGCTACTCCTCACTCTCACGTTCCATGCATCCCCACACACAACAAAGGTAGATAAATGTGGTACTCAAATACTGAACCCTCTCTCTCCCGACCCATTATTTAATTTAATTTAATCGGATAAAAGAGAAAATTAAAGAAAAGGCAAAGAAGCAGCGAGTACATGCTTTGGTGTGTGGTGGTGGTGGGGCTGTTTTAGCTTTTTGGTTGCGCCACGTACCAACACAACACAAGATCCACACAACACAAACTACTGTTGGCGATACTGATGTGTGGGGCCCATCGGGTTTGGGATTAATGGGCCCTTGCGAGTTTGTGGTGGCCGAACTGATGAGGCCCTATTTCTGGCATGAATGGGCCTAGACTTGTAACTGACAGGTCCTTACAAGTTGATTGAAGCCCAACATGACGCACCCTGCCCAAATTCTGCTTTTGACCAAATAATTGTCTTTGGGAATGCCAATGACACGAAACAAAACGTTGGCATGAATGTTCTGTTAGGTATTTCATGCGAGTCCAATCACGTAAAAACAGTTTATATACACACGAGACCATGATATATTGGATAAATATTTTGAGTCAAAAGTCGGTTTTAATATGTATATAATTTTCTTTGCGATATGCTCTTAGGAATGATATTATTCCTCTTTCTTGATGGGATCTTGCATTCAAACGATAATAGGACGGAGAATCCTCAAATTCATACAGAAATAGGGTTGGAACGAAGTGTCTCCGCCCCAATTGTTAAAAGTATTTTTAATTAAAAATTATATTTTAAAATACATATTTGATGAAAAACAATTTTTATTAAAAATAATATTTTATAATCCATATTTAATAAAATAGTAATATTTTTAAATACATTATTTTAATTAAAATAATAACTTTAATACAAATTATATTAAAATGTACGTATGTTCACTACACTATTTGGGTATAAGGGCCGCGTACATTAAGCTTGTACATAGCTAATTCGTGCCGCGTAGCATGTACGTAGCGTAAATTAGTTGTGTACAAACCTTTGAGCGGCCCAAGTTAGTTGCGTACAAATGATATAGCGGTCGAAATGGTCATATCGATCGTTGTGGCCGTTGACCTCGAAAACATCCATTTTTTGCCGTTGATCGACCGTTGACAACGGTCAAAAATGCCCTTTTTGTTGTTAGGCTGCGTACACATCACGTACGCTGCCCCAAACTTAAAAAATTTACTAAAAATACAATATCTCCCTCCCACATTTTTTTTCCGAAATATTTATAAAAATTTGAAAATTTAGAGAGAAATTGTGCCCGACATTTAACCGACCGAATAGAAGGTATACATATATATATATATATATTATTAGTTGATTTATGCATTCCCGTGTTTTAGTATTGAGTAAGAATCATTTTTAGTTCTTATGTACATACTATAAAACTCATTGTGATCATAAATGTAATGATTAGTGCTACAACTAAGAAAGAGGAAAATCAAAAACCTTTATCCAGTTCATTAGCAACTAGTTATAACATTATTTTAGATTAGAAATAGAAAACGATGAATCCTTGCCCGAGTTAGAGACGGTAAAATTCCGCCCCGTTTCTAACAAGGACAGAATTGCCAAATCTGCCTTGAGCCTGTTCCATTTCCATCTCTAATGCTTTTCTTTAGCAAGACCTGATTCTACCTACCGGACTAACAATAAACACTTTCAACTGTTCTTGATTCTTAATTTACCACATACAACTACAAAGTATTTTACAGCACTATATTTAACTCTCTATTTTTATATATAATTTATGAGTTTATTACCCGAGTTCATAACTTGTTTGTCATTATATAGAATGCATGGCTTGTGTCTTTCTTGGCTTCATAGTTTTCTTAATACTTTGAGCATCGGAAATTATTTGTAGTTGATGTCATGGGATAGACTTGGACTACTAGTTTCAATTTCCATCTCTTTCTTTCTAGTAATGTCTTTATTGGGCCATACGTAAATGGGCTTAGGAATTCAAACCCAACCCAAGCTTCACAGTCTTTCTGGGCCCATCTCTTCCCTTTTCACGGTTCCAATTCTTCTAATTATTTTACTCTTTTAGATCAATGCGTGCGGTGTTTAATCTTCTAATTCTAGTCAAAATGGAACTTGGATTCTCTTAGAATATACATAATTATTGATTATCATGGAATCTTTGATATAACTTGATTAGCGTGGAATCTATTAATTGTAATATTTAAGCAAAACTAGAAACGTACAAGCAAGTTGTGTTCTGATGTGAAGTTGGTGCATTTGTGTCATGTCACACAAGGCAGCAACACATTATTGTTCCAACTTCCTCCTAAACATTAAATCGTTTTTAATCTCTGTGTAGACAAAAAAAACATAATCTATGAAGCTAAAAGTTACACATTTCATCAATGTCATTTTCCTCCACATATGAAGAAAAATATTGCTTCAAGAAACAATATTTGTTTAATTGGCCATTGACAGCCTATCCAACACAACCACCCAGATACTGTCTTTAATTATATTCTTAACTTTTTTAAGTGACAATTTGGACTTTTCTTAATGGCCCAATATTAATTAACTGTACAACGTCACTGGCTCCGAAAAAATATCTGATCAAAGAAGGTGCCGAGTTTAATCAATAAAATGTAAACATGTTTCAAGATGAGTTCCATTTGACTTTGCACAAATTAAAATGGGCAAATTGTTTGATCCACTTGTGGCTATAGTAGTAGGTAGAGGTGAGGAATTTTTAATTATAAGAATTGGACTCGATTTGTCCAATTGGATTTTGATTCAAATTTATAATTTTGTGTGCATGTCCCGAATTGATTAGTGACAACTTTAGTGATTTTGGTTTTAGGTTGGTTAGAAAAACAAATTCTCGTGTGTTTTAGAATCAATTAAATTTGATACATACAACGAAGTCTCCACCGTTCGTCTCACTCTTATATGATAATTTACACCAATATAGGTTACCATTATATGTGTTTAGTATTGTATAATGCAACTAATGTCATTTTATTCAGTTGAAGAGAAATTATAAAAATCGAATTATGTTTCTCAATAAGTTCAAATATGACATAATATGACTATAATTTAAAAGTTCAATATTTTTGTACTCAGTTAGAAGCATTGGTAAGTTGGTAGAACCAAATTGAAACCCAAATGAGTTAAATTCAAATTCATCAGGCTAATTTCAATTGTTAATATTCAAAACTAAACACTCTAGACCGGTTACAAAATTTGAGACCAATTTGTATACCTAGTCCATGCTCAATCCTAATATTATGCCACCAATTAGACAATATAATTATAGAATTCCTATGTAAAATATAAACCCCCTAAAATTTATCTTAATGTTTTAATTCAAATTACGTTACAAATAAATTACTCTTCTTTTTTTTAACGACAGTAAAACATAGGTGTGCGTCGGTGACTAACATATAAAGATAGATGGACATTAAAAATTTCGTAGCACCGACTTCTGGTCTCATCAGTAAACTATATTCAAATGGGTACTTGATTTGCAGACCATTAAATAACATCCTTACTCTGGAATTATGAGCCATGTTTTTTTAGTGTTGACTAGCTCGCATAGCTGTAATTGAGGGATTAGTATATGCTTAAGGAAGTTTAGTGGCACAAAATAATATAAAGTAAGAAAATAATGCATCGGTTTAGATTGATTAGCCAATTAAACATCTTTCAAAGATTGAGGTGGGCCTATAAAGATTTGATGACAAAGAAGGCTAATTTAGGGGGAGAATATATCCTTAAAACATTTTTAAGCACAAAGTATCTGAATTTACGGTCCATAAAGAAAAGATAGAAGGGACAAGAAAAAAGAAAAAAGAAAATGGGAATTGGAACTTGAGAAAAGATTGGAATTTGATTAAATAATAGAAATGGTGGTTATGATAATAAAAAAAAATGCCTTGCTTGCTCGTAACCATGAATTTAGGCATGCAAGCTACAATTGGTCCCATCTTCTTTGAAGTGCTAATGTGAATATATATCAATAATAATACATATTCTATTCTTTTTTTTACTTTTTGTTACTATTAAGTAGTTTTGGAAACAATATTCTAATAAAAAGTTTAGGAGCATCTCATGTGCATTTTGAACATTTTTTATGCATTTATGTTTCTTCGGTTCCCATATCTATATTTGTTTTTTGGCATAAAGACAAATTATATATCTGTTCATAAAAGTTATACCTGCCAAGTTCATGAGGTCACAAGTCTTATAAGTCAATGTTTCACATACTTATTGTTTATAACTTTAGCCTCAAATTCTTCTTCTTATTTACACTGAGAGCAGATTTGATTCCCTTTTGTCACATGCAACTCTGAATTTTTTTGACATGATATGAGCCATGGGACTCATGAGACTGACAATGTCCTACTTATACATGTATATAATCAATCTCTGTGCTTAACTTTTCTTGCATGTATTTTTTTGTTTTTACATGTACTGAATTACTTCCTACTCTTGTTCTCGTTTTTAAAATAAATGTCTTTTTTCTTGAAAAAAACAAATTATGCTTATTAACACGAACACGATTGGCTACGGATCATAGTGTAAATAAAAACGTTCGAATTTATATTAGCCGTTAGATTGGAACAGATATGCGAAATGAAAACGGATGAAAAAGATGCGTCAACGCAACATCAGAGTATTATAGACGTACTATCACATGACTGTTTGCATCTGATCTACTATCACATGACTGTTTTTAGCAATTTGAAACTAGTGAGTGATGAATGAATCTATTTATTTTGAAACACGCAACGAAGTCCGGGAGAAAGGAAGTAAAAAAGAAGTTGATTACTTGGTGCCATCCATTGTTTTGGTGTTAGTGAAGCTTTGTCAAGAACGTACGCTTTTGTGCACAAGATTTGGATCCTTATTTTAGCGACAACACTCTACCTTTCGTAACTCTCTTTTGTGTTTCCGAACTGCAAAATGGCATTTATCTCATTCTTTTTGCAATACCAAGATTTGCACATTTCTTTTCAGTGGCATTGTACACTTTCTGTGGCCTATTGCTTGTCTCTCTTGTTTTGTTCAGAATATGTTATTCCATGCTTTATGGGTTTCTATATCTAATTGTTCATTAGATTTCATACGCCAACATTTTCAGACAAAAAGGTCTTAAAGTAAAAGTATTAATCAATTTAGACCAATTACTTTGAAATTTATTATTAATTGGGACTTTGATAAAATTAGTATTGTTTGTTGATCAAACAATATATATTCTATCATTTTAATTTCATCCTCCATCCTAATTTAATTTTACTTAACCACCCGTGAACCGTTTACATTTATGAACAACGATCACAAATGACTGTTTACATTAATTCTCCCCTTTACATATAACTAGGTGTATGAATTGTTTATTTTCACATGCTTATGATTATGAAGTTTAATTGCAAATAAGTACCATTGTATTTGTCCACATCTTCGTATTTTTAAAAGATAGATTCTGATTGGACCAGTTTTCCATGAAAAACCACATCATAATATGATCAGTTTCGTTGGAGGATTTTCATACGATCTTATCATTTACAGTCTAAAATCAACTTTGATAGAGATCAAAATAATTGATGATGACTAATGATTGACTTCATATTGGTTGTGTGTAAGAGACATATCTTCTCAGAGGAGTTCACCTTCCCTCGGCCAATTGTCACTCGACAACAGCTCCGTCCTAGCGTAGGCGATTGAAGTAAAGCCTCTGCCTCTATCGCTTGATTGAAAGGATCAGACACTTTCTCATACTTTTAACAGCATAACGAAAGAATTTTTTTATTAAAATAAGTAAGGTAAACTTGCTTTTGCCGGAGAAATCGCTTTGATATGTTCGATAAAACCCCTCTAATGAAACTATTAGAGCATGGCATGGTCCTCCCTGAAAATCATTTAGAAGAAACATAAAGATATTTATTTGAAATTGAGGACAAACACATGAATACTAATTTACAATTACATTATAACGATATGTATTTGACAAATTTGACCATTTGTCACAATTTGTTTATAATATTGTTTCGAAAATGAGTATGTATGTAATGGGTAATCTCATAAAAATGTATTTAAGTATCATCAATTTTCAAATAAGTGCACTTAACTAAAAAAATTATAGTCGAGTACGTTGAACTTTCATTTTGTCTCACATAGGACAACTACTTTAACTTGCCTCTCTTTGGTTTTCAAAAGTTAAAGTTCGTGTCACTCAACCCTCTCATTTCCTACGTTGCTTTCAGCGACCATTTTTTCCCGCGATGAACCTGAAAGACAAGCAATCTCAACAAAATAGACACCATGTTCTAATTCAATATCTTCCCAAGCTTCGAAAGTTCGCTCGTTCGTGAAGTTTCTCTTGTTTTAATGATATGTTTGCTCTCAATTGATTTGGTGTGAAGTTATGGAAAATGATTTGTGTAGAGATTGTTACAAGATTTTAAACCACAACCTTTATAAAATAACTTTGTCACATGCTCTCGATATGCAAAATAATAACTATTTCATATGTTTATGACTGTATGACCAACGACGTAAACATCAACTATTTTACAACAAAATGTTATGCCCACCCGCTGAAATCATTTAGCGAGTGGGCAAGATCATAGAAGAATTTATGGTTAGCTAAAATTAATGTTAACTATGTTTAAGCATAAATTATTTTATAGTTTTGTTTGCTAACTTAATGTGACTAGTTGGTAGATCCGCTGGTGTTCGTATTGTCGATCACATCGTCAAGAACACATGAAATAATTGTTGTTTTACACGTCGAAAGCATGTGCCGTGATTGCAGTTTGGATAGTCAAGAACATGATTGCCGTCCGCACTTTCAAAATTTTGGACAAGAAATTAGACCGGTAATTCTTGCAATCAACCCTTAAAATAAGTTAAACTAGACCAATTTTCATTGCTTCTTTTTTGAAAACATATTTTCCCAAATCTCACCAAAAGATACTATGCAACCGTTACTGATTGACGGAGACAGTTGAAGCATTTCTCTCCGTTCCACAAATCTGCGGTGCCAATTACCTTACACCATGCGCCCATTTCGTCATTTTCGCTACAGTCTATTTTGCCTGCCCCAAAGGCAACACATTTGTTGACCAAAGACCATCGCTGTCGCCGATACGACACTCGAGGCCGAGGGCAATTACGTCAACACACTATATCCGCGGTGGTTTGTTTTAATTGGTACTAGACCAATCATGCCGTATCAAATAAATAAATAATATCTACAAGTTTTACAGATCCAACGGCGGGTGTTGCCCGGTCGCGGATTTGAACGGCTAAAGATTGACTCGTTAAATTGGGTTTTGGAGTCTGGACAGAGACTGAGTATCGAGTCACAAGGCACCCACCAAATCGGCCCATTTGTACTGTGTACCGAATCAAAGCTGCCCGTTAAATATCTGAGGAGCTGCCCGGACTCAGTCCCGCGTAAATTGCCCACTCCTGACCCGGTCACCACCTCTCGGGCAGCTCTTCAGATTTCAATACCGTCGAATCGTCGTCTACTTAAGTGTGAACCTCGAGCAACTGTCAATGGAGGCCACCAAGGTGGCGTAGAAGAGCGAGTACTGATCGCGAATCGTTCGGAGAGATGGGTCAGGGTCTGAGCTGCGGGACGAGCCACGAGAACGGCCTGTTCGGTGCGGTTCAGTGCGGCGACGTGGAGATGGTTGAGGCTGTGCTGGAGAGAGACCCGAGGCTCTTGCGCGCCACCACTCTCTACGATCGCCAATCTCCGCTTCACATCGCCGCCGCGAATGGGCAGATCCAGGTGAGGCTTTCGGTTTCGCTTCCCATCTTCTCCGATTTGGAGCTTTTTTTGTGTGTTTGTGTTGTTGACTGCTACGACTGGGGTTTTCCGAATTTGGCTTGTTTTGGATGTGATTTTGTTTGGTTTGTGCCTTTTTTGTTGAATTGTGAGGGTTGTTTTTGCAGATTCTGTCCTTGCTCTTGGAGAGATCGTTCAAGCCAGATGTATTGAATCGAAACAGACAGGTATATAAAATTTCCTTCCATTTATGTCCATGCAAGTGCTTGATCTTGTTCCGTTTTCTTAATTTTAAGTTTCTAACCAGTTTCAATTGTCTTGTTCATTGTTCAGACTCCTCTGATGCTAGCTGCAATGCACGGCAAGATCTCGTGTGTGAAAAAGCTCCTTGATGCTGGAGCAAATGTATGCGAAAATTTGGAATTAATCGTATTTTAACTACATATATTCAAATTAGAGATTGACATGGGTGATCTATGATGATTTATCAGATGTTAACGTTTGATTCTCTTTACGGAAGAACCTGCTTGCACTATGCGGCCTATTATGGCCACTCGGATTGCCTGCAGGCCATCCTCTCAGCTGCTCAATCCAGTCCAGTGGCCGCTTCTTGGTATGTCCTTTTCTCTCGATGGGTTCATTAGGACGATTAATTGACGCTCTGATACTTATAAATGGGATTTGATTGGATTGCAGGGGTTATGCTCGGTTTGTGAATATTAAGGATGATAGGGGAGCCACGCCGTTGCATTTAGCAGCGCGTCGAAGGCGGGCCAAGTGTGTGCATATTTTGTTGGACAATGGTGCTCTTGTTTGTGCCTCAACCGGCAGATACTGGTAACAAATCTACTAAAAAATCTTGATTTGTGGCTCGAGTTTAGTATTATGTGTTCTGTAGTTTGATAAGTTTCTATTTATAGCTGTCCTGGGAGCACTCCTCTTCATCTGGCTGCCAGAGCGGGATCTCTTGATTGTATCCGTGAACTTCTGGCATGGGGCGCTGATCGTCTCCAAAGAGACGCATCTGGGTATATTACTAACTATCTTGTTCTTGAATTGAGAATTAATCAATTCCTTTTTTTTTTTCATCAAAGCATAATTTTGTCACCTTTAGCTTTCCGAATATAAAGTTTATATAATTCCTCTGTTTTGGCATAAACATGCTGTATTATGTTAATATGTCATGAATTCAGGTCCATGTCCAATATCTTGAAAAGGTGTATTATGTTAATATGAAATATCATGAATTCAGGTCCATGTCCAATATCTTGAAAAGCCACGATTTTTTTAATCACCCTTATAGCGTTATTCTGTCTGACAAATATTCGAACAATTTAATCCATCTGGCATTAAGATCTCCATTTGTAGTTCAAAAGTTTTTTCTATAAAATATCTGCGTTTGAAGTAGTTATATTTGATTATTTTCTTATTATCTATATCATTGTTTGGTATTATGGAACTTATATTTTCCTTTATTGCAGGAGAATTCCATATATGGTCGCTCTAAGACATAAGCTGGGAGCATGTGCAGCCTTATTGGATCCTTCATCAGCAGAGCCTCTCGTGTGGCCATCACCTTTGAAGTTTATTGGTGAACTTAATCAGGATGCAAAATTTCTGTTAGAACAAGCTTTAATGGAGGCAAATAGGGAGCGGGAGAATATCATTCTGAAAGGGTCTGCATACTCACTTCCATCTCCTTCACATTCCGAAGTTGGGGTTGATGACAATATCTCTGAGGTAATTTTCCATTCCCTCAGTATGAGGTGGCATCTCAGTTTCTACCTTTAAATTAGTCATGGTTAAAAGAATTTGTTTTTTTTTTTGAAATTTCAAACTAAAAGCATTTATTTTGGTTTGACGACTTTCATGTTTTTGTAAATCCGTGGCCTACAAGATTGAGACAAACATGTTTTCTTTTCAATTTATCTTCTCGTGATATGTTTCAAAAGTTTTCAATGAGAATGTGAAAGATAACAAACTTGTGCTTTGTCAATTAGGGCAATTTGCTTTTCCTTGGCCTTGTTGATCCAATTCAGGGATATTTTTGGTGCAATGTATCGAGTTCACACTAGTGACCTAACTGATAAAATAGCTAATACGATCCTTTGGTCAAACCAATGTGAAATGGAGAAAACTTGTGTATTTGGTATCATCACGTCATAGAGAGTTGTCACCACCAACTATCTGTTACAGGCATTGTCTCATATATGCTGACTTTAAAGTAGTGAACATATTTCATAAATTGTAAGAAGAAATGTGATCAATCCTTGGAACAATGTTGTAATGCAGATCAGCGAAACGGAACTGTGCTGCATATGCTTCGAGCAGGTGTGCACTATCGAAGTCCAGAACTGTGGCCACCAGATGTGTGCACATTGCACTCTGGCCCTATGCTGTCACTACAAGCCTAACCCCACAACCGCATGCCTCACACCTCCTGTTTGTCCATTTTGCCGAAGCACCATTGCTCAACTAGCAGTTGCCAAGGCGAAGAACTCTGACGAAACAGAACACGACACTGGGGATATGAGCTCCTCAAAGCTAAGAAAGTCAAGGGGGAGTAGCAGTTTCAAGGGCCTAACCGCAATAGGTTCGCTAGGGAAGATGGGTGGTCGAGGCTCGGGAAGGATAGCTGCCGATAACGATAACGAGTGGGTCAATAAGCCTTGACATGGCAGTGCAGACCCAATCTGGTAAATATAGGTAGAAAATAGGCAAATGGAAAATGGAGCAAGTAGGCCAATATGGGTTGGTAAAATTGGTTGCTGTGGGTCATATATGTTGGTGTGAAATTTGCTTCCTTAAGCTTGAAGTAGAAATTTGTATGGCATTGTGAAGGCCTCTGTCTGTAGGTAACAGAAATTATTTTTTTATTTTCTTGAGAGAAGATTCAACATTCTTCAATGGCTGCTTCAAGTGGGTAGTGACTCTTGGGGGTCAGGAGCCTGAACTACAAGACTTTGAAGGAGTCCAAATAATACCTTGTAATTTGTTCTTGTTTTGACTCAAGAGTTTGGAGTGTAATAATTTGTATAATTCTTCCCAATATTTTATTGGTCCTGTATTTAATTGTATTCAGAGCAACAGATTAAATACAATATTTTATTGACATATATTCACAATATTTTGACTTTGACAGGGTTGACTCATGAGTTTGTATAATTCTTCCCTATAGTTTATTTATTGAATTTGATTGGGAAGAATAGAGTAAATAGAAGCTTAAAAGAGCCGGTGAGGTTTTAGTTGTGAATTAAAATATGTGAGCCACTTGTCGGGTGGTAGTGGACAAATATGGGCAGCGTCTGTTCGCATTAAGTGAAGGTGAATAACGGATTGGTTGACATTTACTTGGTATTAAGGAAGGGTATGATACATACATACTACAGTGAGTTAAGTACCCATCAATGATCTATGATTTAGACACAATACAGTATTGACTTTTTCTGCTTGGGCATTATAAGCCCATAAATCGCATTAATAATTCAATTTTACATTACTTATGTACACGCGATTTCTATTTTACGGCAAAAATATTCAAACACGAGTAACTCATCAACCCAGTTATGTTAGAAGTGAACAGGTTAGTAATTTTGGGTAATTGACAAATAATAGAACAAATAAGCGAGTATCTGATCGTGTCAGGATTAGGGTGAACACTACTCACCCCGTCCCGTTTTGTGTATAAAGATGATATTAAATTCATATATAAAAGAAAATATTACCAACTATAGATTTTAATTCGGTTTCTCAAAATTAAATTATACATGAGTTAACAATTATATTCATTTGTTTCTTTGAACACACCTCTGTTAGCTTTGATTTTTTGTGCAAACACAGTTCACTGATCACTCTGGTTGCATTGTGAGAAAACATCATGCATTATGATTTGAAGACTTCAAATAAGATATTATGGTAATATTTACAAAAATTAGAATAGACCCTGAATTAATTTGCGATGTTGCAATATTTGTTTCTTTAAAATTATAATGCGACATGAATTGATTTAGTGTTTGCTTTATATTTCACACACATTAATATCATGAGAATCCACCTACTTATCTTGCATGAATATGTTTTACTTAACATAATGTTTTATGCATAAATATAGCTTGTTATTTGTATGTAAAATTAATTGAGTGATGATCATATAATGCGAAACGGGTTATAAGAGAAAATTGGAATAACATCTAATTTCGGACGGGTCCGAGATTGCAAATTACCCTTACCCGCCGGGACGGGTTTCAAGACGAGTTGGAAAGAAAAATATCGGGGAATGGGACGGATTCGGGATAAGGACCTAATTTTGAGGCGGGGTGTGAGAATACTAGATATGCCCCAAACCCGCCCCACTACCACCCCTAGGTACATTGACTTTTTTTATGTCATTAAATTTTACATATTTGGTGAATAGAAAATCCAAAATGGTCTCTTATTACAAAATCTTTACAAAAAAACTTAGTCGTATTCAATTTTACAATTCCAGTATATCACTGTCGTCCTTATCAACCACCAGTCACATCTTTTTTGTTAATCCATAACTCCATATCTATTCATACAAGGATTCCCAAAACATCGATGCAAATGTCTTGATCAAAAACTCCACTGAAATAGGGATGGCAAAAGAATTCATATCCAATGGATATTCATATACCCGATTCAATCGAAATTGATATACCAGAAGTTGAACGGATATGGATACGAATACAGATATTTACACAGATATTTCATTGGATATGGATCGGGTACGGATAGACTTATATCCTACCGTATTGTATCCATACCCGTAGTATTTAAAATAAAAATAATAATCTCATACGTACCCACCCATAATCCCGTACACATATGAATTGAAAAGGGAAATACCATTTAATATTGCAAAATGTAGTTTTTTCTATATATACTACTTTTTTTATTGTTTATTGTGGTATTTTCCAATAAGAGTTAGACGTAGTCTTTATTAATAACCTCAAGTATAAACGTTCCTATACTTATGTTTAGCCTCAAGTTCAATTTTATTGTGTTTCTTAACTTGAAAAACTTTATCATGTTTTACATTTATTTTAAATTTTAATTAAATATATATTTACTTTTGGGTACGGATATGGATAAGAAAATTTATTCATATTCACCGGATATTGAACGGATCAGATATCCGATAAATGAACAGATCGGACATCCGATAAATGAACGAATATGGATATCCATTTTAGTGAGTGGATACGGGTACATATAAGGGTATACCCGATTCATATCCTATCTATTGTCATCTCTATAGTGAAATTCAAATTTCAAGAAACATCCGAAAAAAAACAAGGCACAAGTAACTAAATCTTAAAATAATAAAATTTTAACCCCGTTTTATATACAAGTCATTTAACCTTTTTTTTTATCTTGACAATAAATATTCGACAGAACATGCAAATTCTTAAGAGTTTGAAAATTGAATTTTAAATGAATTGATAAAATAAATAAATAAATAATTGAGGGTAGTTATATGCAAAACATGTTTAATTAGATATACCCACTCTAATTCATAAGAAAAATCATATGGCAAGCAAATGCGTTGATATATGAGTCAAATGAAAATCGGAACAATAATTTAATCAGTTGATTCCATCAAGGCAAAGACAAATATCATCTTAATTCAAATTGTTTTCTCAATAATTCAAACACGGATGGCAAACACATAATATCAATTATGCACTTAATTAGATCTTTCAAATATTTTATTATAAGATGTAGAGAAATATCTCCAAGATTTATGAATTTCTAAATCGAAATGGAAGTTATGGCGAAAGCTGTCAAAACAGTTGCAATGAAACAAATTGAAAAAATTCAATGAATCACATAAACATCTCATTTACGACAAGCTAACGACCCACCAACTGCAAGCATCAAAATAGCAACCACTGAAAGCTTCAATAACAAAATCATATATATAGAGTCGGGCTTCACAGCTAAAAAGATAAACCTGTTAATTGAGTTTGCCTTTACCTTTTATACATGACACAATGTTTCAAATTCTTTTCATGCGAGTTTATACATTCTCGAGATTTGAAATAAAGAAAACACCATAAACAATGAAGAATGAGTAGTAAAAAATGAAACAGAAGATCAAATTCAATTCAATCGCCAATACCTGTGTGAAGTAAAAGCTTTATCAATGCGATGGCTGTGCGCAGAGGCACGAGAACAGCCCCGAGACTCTATCTTGACTTGAATCAATATCGGAACTTAACAGAGGACTTGACTGAGGAGGAGCAATGCGGCCATCAACAAATAGGGAGTTTTGTTCTGCACTAGGAATGGACATTGTGAACTCGTCGCCTCCATAAGCAATTCTTGGATCGGTAGCAGATCCTCTCCTCTCCACTGCAAGAAAGTGGCCCAGAGAAGCTGGGTTGTTCACACTCTCCGCGTCGGTACTATCCCTAGAGCATAGTGAGAATAACCAAGTTTTGGACTTGGGCGTCTTTTTTCCCCTTGGAGCTTCTGATCTTCTTCCCCTTAGGGATCGACGGGGAAGCTCTAAAATGCTGGAAACGCCAATGATGCTCCCTAGTGTAATGCTCTTGTCTTGAAAGAACGACGACCCTGTAGACTGGAATTCATCACGCCATGTTAGAGAATCACAAATCACGTCTGGACAGTAAAGAGAATAATACTATTTACAAATCTATAGAGGAACTGAATCATCTTATTTACAATTAAACTTTACATGAGAAAAACTTCAACAAACACAGAGCGAAAATTAGTTCCTCTATTACTAATGGTAATTAAGGGGCTTCGTCCCCTATCACGCCACCACACATTCTCGTGTTCATATTGTTCGTTGACACGAAGGGCTTAACAATAGAATGAGCTTATCCCTATAGTTTAAGGATGATCAAAAGGAAATGATGCGAGGTTGGTTAGTTTCTATACTCTTTGAAAAGTGTAGCAGATATTATGTCGCACAAGCACAAAGCTACAACAAGCTAACTGTTTGTTGGACATTTGAAACCGTGTTTGGTAATAACTATGATATGCCAAATTGTGAATTACAATAATGTATATAAATCGATTCAACGCCTCCAAGTACCAAAAATGAAAATACCGATATGGGTCTTTGGCGTCTCAGTTCTATCTCTATGCAGTAACTCATTTGCCCACTAAGTTTGTAGGATTACCAAAAGCACAGAACAGTTGGATCCAAGCACAGAACAGCATTGATGCATTTGTAATCAAACTTCAAAAAGCATACATGTGGGTGGGTGCTAAATAAACAAACAAGAATATACACAATTCATAAGCACCTGGTTGAGAACAGAGAGAAAAACCCATGAAAATTTCTACAAATCTGACTGACCTGTGTGTCCAAATCTGAAGAAGAATCAGTGGAAGAAGTTGGGGAAGCAGTGACCAAAGTGTTGAAAGACACAGATCCTGAAAAATCACGAAACCCTACTCGCACATTCAGTGGTTGCAATCCCAAAGGCCAACCCTCCTCCTCCTAAACATAAAATATCATCACCCAAAATAAAAATACAAATGTTACATTACAGGTACAAAGACATCAATAATTTTCACAAAACAAGTCCAAAAAAACTATGAGAAAAACGACAGAATCGAAAATTACCCGTTGAGCCATGTTGGATCAGATTTGTGGGTGATTGATTTGAGTCAAGAACTGAGATGAGGTGAAACATGGAAGTGTCTCTCTGTATCTGGACTTTCCATTTGAGGTGGAGAGGATTGAGAGTGCTTCAAATGTACACAAGAGAAGAGGGTGAGTTAGTGAGAGGTCTTTATCTTTCATGATTTACATTACATGACTAATCTTTCTCTTCATTTTGATTTTTTGACCATAAAGAAGAGACACAATCATTTTCTACTGCACATTCTTCGTTTTAACCTTTTAAAGCAGTTAGGTCTATCCAATCCCTACAATTCTAATTCCACTCTTTTACGTTATTGACTATAATGCCCCTACTGCCCACTTCTATACTTTCTTGATCTTTGTTATTCGGTATTTTTCTCATTCTATTTATACGATATAAACGACTGTAAATCACGGCCCAACAACACTCAAAAAACAGATAATTATCATACACTCAAAAGTAACCACTTAATTACACTCAGCGATTCAAAATTGAAATTTAACGATCTCCGATTTTGGTTGGAATATGTTAACTTTTAATTGAAAAGACGAAAATACCCTTGATCTTACTTCAAATTTTCAAAACATATCGCTCATTTGTGTTTGGGTGTTTCTCCGACATCGACTTCGACCTCTCCGGACTCCTTTGCTCTATCCAATCCCTTCGATTCTAATTCCACTCCTCTATGCGTTATTGACTATAATGTCCCTACTATCCACTTCAGTACTTTCTTGGTCTTTGTTACTTCGGTATTTTTTTTCATTCTATTTGTAAGAGGATAAAGGACAGTAAATCACGGCTCAACAATACCTAAAAACAGATAATCACCACATACATAAAAGTGGACACTTTACTATACTCACCGATTGAAAACTGAAATTTAGCAATCGTTGTTAAAATTTTGAATGAAATTTGTTAATTTTTAATTGAAAAGATGAAAATACCCTTGATCTTATTTCAAAATTTCAAAACATGCAACTCATGTGTGTTAGGGTGTTTCTCCGACATCGACCTTGACCTCGACCTCTCCGGAACCCTCACCTCTGCCGCCAGCTTTCTCTCTGGAACTCGTCGGAGAGCTCATAGGAAAATTTCGCAGAAAACAGAGCAGAGTCAAGCAACCAAGAACAAGAAGAAAACGTTGTTGTGAAATCGAGCTCAAATGGGTCTGTATAATCCTTCTCCGAAGACTGGGTGTGAATAATAGCCGGAGTCGGAGATGGCCGGAGATACGATCACCAGAATCTGGGGGCGAAACAGATTCCGGCGACCCTGTTTTCTGTGATATATATTATTAATAATCCTCCTCCTACTCCTCTTCAGCTTCAGTTTCAACAACCACCTGCTGTTCAAGATCAAGGTCTCACCATCATATCCATTTATTAATTATTGTATGTAACCATGTTCATATTCAATATTTATATGAGATTAGGTTGCAGCTTGCTAGCTCGTTTTGCTGATGGTTTCAAAATTCCCTCTTCTTTATAATTGTTTAATTATGAATGATACTGATCTGTTTCATTTCGAATGTTAATTATTATTGCAGTGTGATTTGGTGAATAATAATCGAGTGCTGTTGTTTGATTTAATTTCTCACTCCTCTCTCCATACATATTAATTAATTCCTAATTATTAGCTCATTTAGTCCCTCTTTCTTTCCCTGCCTAGAAACCCTAGATATATATTATATCGTTATCATGCATGATCATTTTGCACGATACTAATGTTTCAGTAATATAAAGTTTTTTTTGGTTCAATTCCGAACCTAACTAATTCAGTTCTTTTCGGTTCGAGCATCCCTCACTAACATTGTCCACTTGAGTCCAGGGCAATGACAGCTTAATTACATAGCCGAAAAATACAAAGAAGCCGCACTAGTCAAGGTGTGGCTAGAGGTGGAAGCACACAGATACAACCCCGCAATAATCTCCCTGATCTTCGTGCAGTGCATAATTGCCCCGCTGCGAGGCCAGCCTATTGGAGCTTGGTAAGGTCCTCGACATCTGCGAGGCGAGGCTGGGCTGCTCCAAGTACCTGGCGGGCGATTTCTACAGCCTCGCCGAATGGGTTTTGGGAAGAAATGATATGATCATGAGAGGTTGTGTTTTGGTGTAGTAGAATAAACATCGATGACTTAGTTGTAGCTGAAATGATCTTGAAACTCTTCTAGTAATAATGTGATCCGAAAACGTGTTTACTTATTATTTAAGGTTGTTCAAGGTTCAGTTTGGATTCGGTTTGATTTGGTTTTGAACCGAACGATAAAGTCATATTTAAGAAAATGAAAACCAAATTCGAACATGTTACCTTCGGACAAATTTAAAAATGTTGACCGGATGGCAAACCAGCTCACAAGCTCTATGTCTTCAAACATTTTAATATTTCAATCTCACAACCTGAGAAAATACCGCTTTAACTGATTGGACCTTCTGTTGGGCCCACAAAGCCCCATTGGGCCCAAGATAACTTTATTGACTGGATTTGGTGATATGTAGTGTGATTAAAGCTTAAGCAATGAGCCCAGAAAAGCAGACACACAAAGGCTGTCAAAGAGCATCTCAAATGGTAATTACTTGTCCATTAAGCAAAACGTGGACAAGCCCTCTGATGATGGGCCAGGCCCATATAATCTGTTTACAAATTGCACATTCACATGCAAGCCAGTCCCTCTAATTCCAGTTTCAGATGCATGCTTATGATATTTTATTTGTAGCCAGACAGGATATTACAATAAATGCCGAAGATTTTATCCACCTTATTTCAAACAATATATTTATAGAAATAAACAAATACATAACAGATCATCATGATTTGATTTGACATGCTTTCCTTGCTGGTCCAATACAGCACCACTAAACCACCCACCATGCATTCTAAATTTTATTTTTCATGACACTAAATTATCCAAAATTAATGTATATAGATTTGTTGTCTCGGTTAGATCTGGTTGCCCGGAAATTTTTAGGAAAGGGTAATTTTAAGGTAAATTCAACTAGAGGTGAAAAGCAAAATCGAGCGGTTATAACCAGTCTTACACAATATATATTAGATTTATGGATATTTTATAGAAAAATGTGTTGAGAATTATGACCTTGGCTTATGTATATATAGGGCCACTTTACATAAATTAAGTTGTGTTGTAAACATGGATGTGCAGATTTTAACCGTGATTCGACTCATTTGTAAAACTATCTAGTAAAGCTATCTGGTTAATGAGTGGGTAACAAGCGAAAAATCACTCCACTCGATATAAAAGAATTTATTATTGAATATTTGACGATTACAATAGAATACAAATGCCTCTATATATAGGCTTGATAAGCTAGGGTTTACATAAGCTATGACGACTAGGGTTTAGGTAGAGATACAAAGTGTAGTGGGCCTCGGCTCATATATTAATAACCAATATAATATATCTAACACTCCTTCGCAGTCAAAGCAGGAGGAGGCCGAATGCTTTGACTGGAGCAAAAGTCTTCAAAGGGAGTAGTAGGAAAGCCTTTGGTAATCATATCTGCAAACTAGATGATTTGATGAGAAGGGAATGAGAATTTAGAAAATAATTTTGGGTGTTGAGAATTTAGAAAATAATTTAAAGAGATTAATAAGAGAGGATGATAGAGATAGAGAAAATAAAAATAATTAGAAAGGAAAAGAGTGAACATGAGGGGGGGGGGGGGGGGGCAACTACGTCATATAATGACGGTGCGACAACTACGTCTCAGAGGGACGGTGCAAAAGATGGTTTTAAGATATACCACCAAACTTGTAGGCAACTACGTCAGTGCGAAATAATTTTCAAGCAACTACGACGGTGCAAAACAATAAGAAAATAAGTGGAGATAGAATATCGAGATCAAGATAATAAGAAATAGAGAGAAAATTAATTGAGCAAGAAAATTGTGAAAGTGATTAGGGAGAGTGATTTTTTTTTTGAAAGAGAGGACAATATGAAGGGATTAAAAAGAAAATAGAATAAATGGTGAGAAAAAAAATATATTACCTCGCCCACCCGCTAAATCATGATTAACGAGTGGGCAAAGCCACACGTAACGAAAAAGCTTAACCAAGATCGACCTAAAGCTCTGATACCATGAAAGAGTTTATTATTGAATATTTGATGATTACAATAAAATACAAATGCCTCTATATATAGGCTTGATAAGCTAGGATTTACATAAGGTATGACGGCTAGGGTTTAGGTAGAGAGTGGGCCTCGGCCCATATATTAATAACCAATATAATATATCTAACAGATTATACATCAAAACCGATCACATAAGCTTTTAAGTTAACCCACAAAGAGCACAACGTCAACTTATATGCGAAAACTTTTAAACATTCATTTTGTTTCAGACCTGAATTTTCGTTGAACGAGAGATATGAAATTATCATGAACGTTCATGTAGTGAATGGATTCGTTGGATTTTGGTTTGCTGGAACATAGTGGATACCTTGTGATGCTATGCATTTTCGTACGTGTACTTATGAGATTTATTTTTTTGTTTAAGTTGTGACATTATTACAATTTTTTGTCAAAGACTTAAAACTTACGGGGTAATCGGGTGTAGAGCCGACTTACCCGCATGAGTGAGAATTAAAAAAGAACGCCCGTTGGGTGAGTCGGGTGCAATTTAGTTCACCCACATATAGGATTGGCCGAAACATGACTTAAAATTGTCTGAAAAATTAGTTTGAGCATAAACAAAATAGTATGTTTAACAAAAAAAATTAAAAATTCCTAGTGCAGTTAATTTATACATCATGTAATTCTTTATATTCCGATATATCATAATGTTACTAAGAGCAATTAAGAAAACTATAAACAGGTATGTTACATACACACCTATCTATTCTGTATCATTCCTTAACCCTGTTCCAACGAATTGCTATATCTAATGTTTGTTTTTGTTTAAGTGAACATTTTGGGATGGTAAAAGGGAATGTTGAATAGTAAAAAATTAGTAAAATGTGGAGGGAATAAGGAAATGAAGTGATGAATAGTGTATCTGGATTCTTGAATACACCATATGAGGGAGCTAAATATTGTTGAAGTTTGTAACAATATAATATTCGGCATCTTATTATGCAAGGGGAGGGAATAATATCAGCGAGCACATGCACACAGATTTGCCAAACCCAATATGGTTAAAACAAATATGGATCACCAAAGCATGTTTGCTTCTCACCCTCCCACAAAAAGTCAATCCACAGGTTAATTTATGCCAATCATTATTCAGTAAAAACCATCAGAGCCCATATCCAGATTCCAGACAGATAAAAATTAAAAGTCAACGCCCTGTTCTGTTCTCTTCTATTAACTAGTCAGACATTTTGAGAGTTGCATGTGTTGAGAGTGTGTGTCTATGATTCGGAACCACAGGTGGCTACAAAAAAAAGCATCCTATGAACATCTCTGTCTCTCTGCAACTTCCATGTACTTGATGCCTGCACATTTTTTTATCTTCTGTATAAGCTAACAAATTCATATCTCTTTCACTCCCCAAGATTCAAGGATTAAATGTAGATTTTGAACTGTAATTTACCAAATTGAGATGGTTTTAACTGTATGGATCGTATAGATGAAAAGATATTGAACCTGAGAATATGATCAAGCGTAATTCGAGGCGAATTCTTTTGTCATTTCTAATTTCCTCATGCCTCATTTCTTTTTAATCCTATTGTATTTTTCTTGTATTTATTGTTATATTTGGAGGAAATTTAGCTGGTTTCATCAATAAATTCTTTTCCTTTTGCTGATAAAGAAAACATAGATGAAAGTGGAATATTTCCATTTTTAATCTTGTCTTTAGATAGACGTTTACACAGAAAGCAAGAGAGCGATTTGCTTCACATAAATTAAATGATAATAAATAGAAGACGAGAGAAATTAATTAAACAGAGCATGATCATGATTTGATTCTAGTTAGTGGCAATTACCGAACAAACCAGTGCAGCGACAATCATCGATTGGCTTGCCTAATTTTCTTGATGTCGTTGCCGAGATCCGCGAGGATCGCCGGAGGAAAGAGCAATTCGATCTCGTTGGAGAGATCGAGGAGCACCCGCCGCCGCGGCGCTCTCCTCTTCATCGACGGCGGCGGCCTCGGCTTCCTCGGCGGCGGCGGGCACGTCCAGACCGCCGGGAGCTTCCGATCCAGAGACGTCGGCGTCCTGAACCCGTCGTCGTTCTCCTCCACCTCCACAGCCTTCCCGGACCCGATTCTGTTCAAATTCTCTTTCGAATCATCCTCCTCCTCCTTCGCCCTCTGCTTCCGATTACAGTCCTCTCCAGAATCGGATCCAGTTCTGGCGACCGATTGACGATCCTGCAGAGAACTTCTGATCGGAGCTCGACAGGCCGGGAATTGGAGGAGCGAGTTCATGGAATTCGGATCCTTCTCGGAGAGGATAATATTCTCGGAATTGGACATGGCAGGGAGAGGGAAATCGAAATTTGGCGAAGAATTGAGCGCGAGAACTGAAAATTTGAAAAAAGGATAGTGAAGATTGGGAAAGACAATTAGAAAGACAAAAGGAGAATTCTAAAGTTGAAAGTAGAAATGGAAAATATGAGGAGAGGATAGAATAGAATAGCTACGAGCCGAATACAGGAAAAATAAATAATATATAACAGAGATGATTGACGATGGCTTATAATAATAATAATGGAGAAAAAGGAAAATAAATAAATAAAAAAAAGGAGTGTTTGTGTTTGGTTCTCGGTAATATTAATATTAATATTGGAAACAAGTGAGTTAGTGTGTGTTTGGAAGAGGCCGGCTTTTGTGCGAAGCATCCAATGCCAGCATATATACGATTCAAGCCTTTTGCGATTACGTGTCTCCTTTTTCATTAACCAATTAAATTAAATAAATAGGGCCAAGCGGTGCCATTTGCATGTCTCGCGTACGTGTAAAGACCACATGCTTTATTTCATTTCATTTCGCCTTTATTTATTTATTTCAATTTTAGTAACAACAATTTGATGGTTTTCAGAAATTGGTTACTCCTTCCTTCCCAATTAAAATGTCATCTATCTCCACCTCATGTGTGTTCCCAATTACAAGTTTTAACTTATATGATATTATACGTTATGTATGAACTTTTTTAATATTAAGAGAAAATGTCATTTTACTCGATTTTAAGTAAGTTGTTTTCAGTACTTGAGAAGTGTATTAAAATTATAAAATTATGAAATTATAAATTTTATTTTTATGTTGGGTTATTTTTATGTGTTGATTCATTTTGCTTTTGTTAAAAGACTAAAGTATTTTTATTTGCCGTTTAAATTTCAAATTAAATATCAGTATTTAGTCTTTTTATAATTTTTCCTTAAAATGACAACGGTACTAAGCTCGGTGAAAATCAGTAATGTAGTAAATATCTAAGTTTCTCTTAATTTCAACAAACATCTTAGTTTCTCTTAATTTCAACAATCTTTATGAGTTAGAATAAACTTTTACAGGGAGTTATGTTGGTTAAAAATAATAACAGACAATACTTTGGTAACATGATCAAATATTTGTAATGAGAATATGTTATAGAGCTTTAAGAAATAATCTTGAATCGAATTTTATGATTAAATATCACATTTAATTACTAGCTAGTTTAGTAAATCAATTTTTTTCCAATTCTATATTGATATTTTTTATTAAAATAAATTGTCATTTCTCCCTTAGAACTTTTCTTAGGGTTTGTTTCGTCACAATTAGGCGAAGTCTCGCATCGTCGATTTCTTATAGGTGTCGATGTCAGCGTGGTGCGGCGGTAGGAGCAAAGCTCTTGTGAAGGTAGATCCGGGTTTGATGGATGTGTGGTCGGGTGGTAGATCGGGTTTTGATGGAGGTGAGGTCGAATGGTTTGGGGATGGGTGAGGCTGGAGTTGCAGATGAGTCACACTTGGGTTGCGACGGCGGAGCATGGAGGGTCAGGGGGTTTTGCTTTTGGTTGGTTGTTAGGCCAGTACTGGGAGGGAACCAGGTTCTCTGGCGTCGGTGGGCAGACTCATGCAAGCATACCGAACTAGGGGGGCTCGGCTTCTCAAGATTCAATATGTGTCTTATTGGGATCGATATTGGAAGGAAATGGGGAGTTCCTGGTGTCGATGGGTTGATCCGGTTAAACCCAATGAGCTGGGAGGATTTGAATTTCGCGATGTTCATATTGATCGCATGGTTAATCGAGGAAGCTGGTTTAAGTCGGTCTGCAGCAAGATCACGAGATTTCTCCATCTGTATGAGTTGGAGGCCGTGGCTTTGCATGATTCTAACTGGTTCGAGTCGATTGGTCTCTAGGGCTCACATAGATGCCTGTGTAAAGCATCTCGCAGCAAGATCACAGAGTTTCTCCATCCGTATGAGTTGGAGGTCGTGTCTCTACATGATGTTAAACGAGTCGAGCTGAACAACTTTAGAGAAATCATTAGCGAACGGTATTGCGTACTATCCATTATCAGAACTTTTGTGATTTGTTTTGCTCGTAATCAAATAGCTCACGAATTTGCCATATTTGTTTTAACTAACAATAACTGAGATTATTGTGAGGGGTCTGTCTCACCATCTGTACCTTCAGCTGTCCGCTTGACGCTGGGTTAGGTTCAATTTAATTAATAAAATTCAATTTTTCCTTAAAAAAACACAACTATGCATAAATTTTCATTAATGTAATGTTTCTAAAAAATACCAATATAATCATATACATCTCGGAAATAATAATAATAATTGTATCTATTCCTTATAAAAAGCCGAGAGTGTATTATATATCTTAAATACATACTGTATATTTGGTGCATGTGTTCGTGTGGTTTCGGTACAAATTAAAGAGTTATATTAATTAACGTGCACGTTCTTCTCTTAGTCTATACGTTGGAATATTTTTGTGGCCACTTTTGCCCTTTTCTCATATGGGTCGCTGTCGTTTTGCATCAATCTTATTAACTATTGGCCTCGATGAACATTGAATCTAGAGCAGATTCATTAGGATCTGTAAATTTCAAATTCACCGATAAAAAATCATCTTTATTGGATTAATTAATTTAATAACATCACTATTTTCTATTTACCATGTCCTACGTACGTAATATTGATGAGTGAGTTCAAAGCTAAAAGAGGGAACATTTAGTGAATTGATGGCAGTAGCTATAGCTAATCGTATCCGATTCTTTGAATGGGAGTAAATGGTGATTAAGTTTACATTTGAATGGACAGTGGCATTGATTAGAAGATAAAAATGTGGTTAGGTTTGAAATAAATGTAGGGACGGAGTGTATAAAATAGTAAGAACATGGGAGTGAGGGAGGTACAGTGGGTGAGGTGGAGAAGGAAATGGGATGATGGAAATAGAAAGAGAGGAGACCCCAATGCCATCAACATCAATCCAACAAACTCTATAGTTAAAGCTGCCTTGTCTGCATTATGTGTATTATATTTGGGTCCCTTCCTTATTATCATCACTCATTAATCTTCATGTCTCTCTTTGTTTGGTGTGCTTCTCAAGCATCATTATACCACCCTCACTCCTTGCCACTCTAACCCTTTCAAAGTTGTTAATTACTTGGTTTTGTTTTTTTTAACTGATCGGATTCATTCAAAGAGATAGAAGACATAATTTACGTGAATATAGTAGATCGAAACGCGTGATTAAAGATGAATAAATTTGGTTAAAATCATTATCATTCTCGTAATTAAAGATATTTTTCGGTGAGAGATTTAATCTTATGATATTTTTTATTGAGTGACATGGTGTCATCTTGTGCGCTGCGGAAGTTACTGCCGATTTATGGCTGAAATTTTGGTCGTGACCGGTCATTATTGTTCAGATTATGGATTCTAGGGATATTAGTGGGGTGGGAAGTTTTAATGTTCGCAAACAAACTCGGCACAAAGTTATTGGAGGGACCATATTTGAAAGATCTTCAGGAACAATGGCGCATCCTTTCGATGTTGGTGAAGACGTGGTCGATGTCAGCCGCGATGTCCTGGGGGTGGGAATAAAGTCAGCGGGTTATTATTTCTATCTTGGCGGACAATTCATCCATAACAGAGTCTTTGCTTTCCAGGCACACATTCCTTGTTTGCGGAGTTCGCCCAAGTGAGTGTATCACAAAGGGAAGTTATAGTTGGGTGGTTTTAGTCGACCCATACGAAGAAGATAAGTTGGTAACACAGTTTGACGTTCCGGGGAAAATGATGACTTGGTATTGAGAGGGATCATGTGTACTACGACATTGCTATGTGTAAGCACATCGAACTAGGGCCCCCAGTTTTTGCAAACTTCGATATGGCTTCCGGATGTCCCTTTGGGCCATTTGGGGGGTTACTGATAAAGTGGTCTGACACATGACTCTTGATTTGGTGCGAGGATTGAGGGGGTCGACTTGTTTCACAAGAATATTATGAGTGTTTTGCTAGGTGTCTATTGTAATATATCCACGAGATTTCTCCAGCAAACTGAGGTGGAGGCCGTAGGGTTTACATAAACATTTTGGTGTTGGAACATAACTATCTTAGAGCTGGATCGTCAAGTCGTGGTTTGCATGCTCATTAACCAGGTTAAGCATATGGTTCGGTTTGGTGATTTCATCTTCCCTATCAGGTCTTATTATCAACTGTTAATTTATATAGTAATTGTTGCAGCAAGGCGGCATATTTGTTTGCTAAATTTTTTTATAATAACCCATTTGAGAATCAGGTGGAGAGACTTTCCCATCGACTATCATTATTGTTCTCATCCGCATGACTCGATACATATCTCTAAGTTTTGGGTTTGATTTAAAAAATTATTATAATTAACTAAATATCTAACCTTCTATTTTAGCTTTTAAGTTAACAAAAAATGTATAATTTATTTTTAGAAGTAAGATGTTTTGAGGGATCTTAACACAATATGGAACTATTACAAACATTCAAAAATTAAGACAACTAATAATTATGATCTAGAAGTATGTTTATTCAAAACCAAATATTTAGTTTTTAAATTCTTTACCCAACCTGCACAAAATCTTACATTCTTACTCTTTTCTTTTGATCTTTCTCTTTTCTATACTTGTGGAAATTTATTTTTAGTAATTGAGGGAGGTTCCCTTTTTCCTTTTTGAAGAAGAAAATGAATTTTTGGTGTCCTTTTACTGTTCTTCACTTGTGGGTTGAAAAGACACAGGCCCATGGGGCCCATTTGATTGCTTGGATTTCACTGCATCTTATTAAGAGAATCATCATCAACAACAACAAACCTTTTAAAATTGAAAAGGAAAAAACTGATTTCTGGTTCTCTCTCACACTAACTTGCTGATTATGTTAATGTTTTTTGTTGTAATTAACTGGATCTAATCTAATCTAATCATTCTCATCCCCTTTATTCCCTCAATAATTCTCTCAATTTCAGTGTCACGCCAATTCAAATTATTTTCTATTTGGTCCCCCTACTTTCTCTTAATTACAACATACAACCGAGAAGTTACTGTCATAAATCATAATATTGCATTCCAGCTCCTTACCCTCCTCGTGTATTGCACTCTCTCTTCTCATTTTTCTCATCTCCTGTTTGAATTAAATGTTGCTGAAACCGATGGTTGAGGCTTTAAGTTAAAGTCAATGTTGTTGCTCAATTTGAAAGCGTTACGTAACTGAACTCTTGTGAAATTAATTGGACTTTCCTGAAAACGAAAATGGTGTTGAGGCTTGCATTAATATCCACTAATCAACATTTGCTAAACTGTGTTCTTAGAATTTGTGCTCTAAAGTAGAGTTGTATCTGTCATGCACAAAATGTTTTGTCAAAATTAATTAATTTTTTCAAGATACAAATGGAAGTATTAGTTTGCTAAAACTCCATTTACCCAAAAGTCAAGCTGATAGGTTAAGTTTTAACATAATTTTATTTTAACAAAACCATTCAACAAAAATTATTTTAAATTATATATAGCAGAAATATTCAAATTAACTAGATAGGTGAAAAATGTTAGTCTTTTAATGAAAATTAAAAAGTAACAATTTCATATTTATCAAGAGGTTGTATATTAAGTTTTGAAGCATAATAATTTGCCGATCAAAAAAAATTTGAAACACATCTGTAAGTTTTTTACTATGTTATAAAATTGGGTCATATATATTGAGTCGTACTCCACAACTAAAAAATCAACCTTATTATATGAGTTTGTTCAGACCTTTCATATACATTTATTTTATTTCATATCATTTTTGTGTATAATTTATTAATTAACACTTCATTTTCTTACTCATGTACACGTGTGGGCTTAATTATTTCTCTTTTATGTTTATGTACGTATGAGCCCATTATCTCAGTTCATACAATTTTTGCTTGCCATTTTTGCCACTGGCTTTCACTATCCGATTAATCACACGTCACGGTCTCAAGGATAATATTGACAATTAATTGCTTTGAGTAAAGTTTAGGTTCTTACACTTGTATTGTTATGGATAATTTTAACGATTGTTTGAATCAAGTATAATTGTTTTTATTGGTCGTACAGATTTTTAGAAAACGTTGGCATTGGATACAAAAACATGTTATTTAAACTCACCTTTTCATTAATGCCCTCACCACGAGGTACTGTTAATTACAAAGTTAGTATAAGATAATAATGGGTGATAATATAGACATTAACTTTCAAGTAATTAATTGCAATAATTTAATTAAGATTATTAATTCAAAGGAGTTCAGCCATTAATTATAACCATATATCATTCTGTATAAAAATTGTTATGAACATTATGGACAACGTAATAAAATCGAATTATAATGCAGTACAAATCGAAGAAATGTCAGATTTCGACAAGGAACTAGTGTTTTTCATGCAGAAATGACGTTTTGAGCAAAACACATCGCTTTGCTATGACTTACGATGAATTTTGGCCACCCGAAGTCATCTTGGGGGGTTAAAATCACACTTTTATAAGTTTCGGACACTTTTTGCAATTTTAATAATTTGTTTTCTTTTGTTTTTTGCAATTAGGTTTTGGCTATTTAAGCACATTTGTGCGTTTCTGTTATTTAGTTTTGAAGTTTAATAAAAAATCGAGTTTTCCCTCAAATCTATCATCTTCTGTATCCTTGCGAATCAACAAATCATGATAAAGAGTTCTTCCTAACCACGTACGCTGCATCAAATTTGATAGGAACTGATGCCCAGAGGTTTCATAGCTCGCATCAACTTGCCTGTCCTTCGTTATCGGGTTCAATAAGGGGCTGGACCGGCCCTTTCCGCCACGTCTCTCTGACACATAAGAAAATATTGAAATATTTAGATTCTAAAACTAAATATTCTATGTAAGAAAATTTTGTACTCCTCAGCCATAGGCAAGTACTCAGTGTATAAATTTTGAGCCTTTCGAGTCCTCAAAATATAAAAATAACTTGTTGTGTTTACTTTAGATCTGAATTACCCATGGTTTTGGTCCTTAATATATTTTTCGGGCCTAATTATTTTGACACATTTGTTTATGTTAGAGTATAATATTATAATTGGTCCTTCAACTATCAGTTTAAGTTTTTAGTTGAATTAGTCCTCTAATATGGTATTAGAGCTTGTATCTCGTAGACACGAGTTCGAATCCCAGGACATGCAAATTTTATTTTTATTAAACTATTTCTTCTATATTTGTCAAAAAAAAGGTTACACTCTAATTCTAAATAGGCCTTGAGTTGGTTCTCTAATAGTTTAAGAGCCATAAGTAACTATGATTTGAGTATGTTCATTAGGGGTGAGCATGGGCCTGGTTGGACAGTCCATGACTTAATTTTGGGCCCAACCCGGACTTAGCGAGTTGACTATTTTCATGTCCATTCCCGACCCATGAAGAGTGTTGTCCGTTGGACAAGTGGGCGGGTTGAGTCCGGACGGGTTCCGGGTTAGTCCAGCTCGTCCATAACATTAAAAAAAACATATTGTACACAAAAACTAATTGGAAAAATAAGTTATGTACACAAATACGTATTGCAAATTTAATACTTCAATATCACAAGAATAGATTGTCAATAACATTTAGAATAGTTTATATGAAAATTGTGTTTTTCGAACTTGTTTGTTAAAAAAAACTTAAAATGACCCTTTTAACATTAGTGTGGGTTGCGCGTGTTCAGTTAGTTAGTTAGTTAAGTTCATTAGGCCGGTTGGGCCGGGTTAGTCCGGACACCCCACTTTATGTCCGTAACCCGACCTATGATATTTATATGGTGCCCGTTCCGGACCCGAGTTGGGATTATGAGTGGACTGATTAGTCTGGGTTCACGGGTTGGATCGGGTTGTCCGAACAGTTCTGCTCACCCCTAATGTTCATAGTCTAAATAGTTTTGTCATGTACAAAGAGTGTTGACACTGACAGATTGTAGACTTGATATGTTGAGTACATCTGTCTCATATCCGTTGAAGTTCTTAGCTAATCTTTGCAAGGCCCAAAAGACACCCACCCAGTCCCACTAAACCTACCAAAACTAAATTCTCACGTGAAATCAAATTCGTTTGAACCTTTGATCATTAATCAAGTAGAGCTATGAATCATTGTGTCAATTATGCTTTCTCGGTTAAGTCATGTATTGGTGTGTGATATCATAACCAATTCATGTAGCATAGGTTGATTGGTTAATGGACCCTTTGACTTCCTTTTGGGCTTCTAACGAAGATCTTAACTGCAAAGCCCATTTATGAAGAGCATTCTGATTTTACACTGGTATTGGGCCTTGCAAGGGTATGTTTGTACTTTCACTCCAGCTCTCTCCCCACCACAGCCCCAGGTTCGAGAGGACACGTGTTCGAAAGCCTTCAATCTAGTAAAGTCAAGGAAATGGACACAAATAATTCGGGAACCGACTTCATTTATAGCGAATTTTATTTTTATTTCGCTTCCATATTTTCACTATCGCCTTCTAGAGTTCCCAATTACATTCTGTTTGGTTTCCGAGAAAATGTGAGTGAATTTTATTACAGAACTTCTGAATATCGTTGGGTTTCCCTTTTAGATTGGGATCGTCATTGTTTACGATATTGCATTATAGAGGATAATTGTTGTCACTCTTGAAATTGATGACAGTGATCTTCACCATTTAATGATTGAAAGCGTTTTCTATTGCTAAATATATGATTACAATTTACAAGATGGTTACAGAAAGCTTAATGATAGATGATGCTTAATTTCAGTTGTTTCATTGTTGATTTCATTTCTTTGCGATTAGTTTCTAATCCATGTGAGGTTATTTTTCAGCTAGTGACATAAAATGGCAGATGAGGATATTCAGCCACTAGTCTGTGATAATGGAACAGGAATGGTTAAGGTCAGCATAATCTTAATCTCTGTTTTTTTATCAAGGAAAGTATTTGGTCACATTGTTTAATGAATGTGGCGATTGTGTTCGATTTTAGGCTGGATTTGCTGGAGATGATGCTCCAAGGGCTGTGTTTCCTAGTATTGTTGGGCGGCCGCGCCACACTGGTGTGATGGTTGGCATGGGGCAAAAGGATGCTTATGTTGGAGACGAGGCTCAATCTAAGCGTGGTATCTTAACTCTAAAATACCCTATTGAACATGGCATTGTGAACAATTGGGATGACATGGAGAAAATATGGCATCATACTTTCTACAATGAACTGCGTGTGGCCCCGGAAGAACACCCGGTTTTGCTTACTGAAGCGCCTCTTAACCCAAAGGCCAATCGTGAGAAAATGACCCAGATCATGTTTGAGACCTTTAATGCTCCCGCTATGTATGTCGCCATCCAGGCAGTACTGTCCCTCTATGCCAGTGGTCGTACGACTGGTAAGTGTCTGTTTGATCGGTATGTTCCTAATATTAGGTCTTGAACACGCCAATGCTTGTTAGAATTTTACTTATGGGATTTTTGCAATTCCAATTTTGTGCAGGTATTGTTCTGGATTCTGGAGACGGTGTGAGTCACACCGTCCCTATCTACGAAGGGTACGCCCTACCACATGCCATTCTCCGTCTGGACCTGGCAGGACGCGATCTCACCGATGCTCTCATGAAAATCCTGACTGAGCGTGGGTATTCGTTTACGACCTCAGCTGAGAGGGAAATCGTGAGGGACATGAAAGAGAAGCTGGCGTATATTGCCCTTGACTTCGAGCAAGAGCTAGAAACTTCCAAGACTAGTTCATCCGTGGAGAAGAGCTACGAGTTGCCCGATGGGCAGGTGATCACCATTGGCTCTGAGCGTTTCAGGTGTCCGGAGGTCCTCTTCCAGCCATCCATGATCGGGATGGAAGCTGCAGGCATTCACGAGACCACATACAACTCTATCATGAAGTGCGACGTAGATATCAGGAAGGACTTGTACGGGAACATAGTCCTGAGTGGTGGGACGACCATGTTCGGAGGAATTGGTGATAGAATGAGCAAGGAGATCACCGCGTTAGCCCCGAGCAGCATGAAAATCAAGGTGGTCGCTCCACCTGAGAGGAAGTACAGTGTGTGGATCGGTGGCTCAATTTTAGCGTCTCTCAGCACTTTCCAACAGGTATCACTAGTGTATGTATGTATATATTATATTGGATATGCACATATGATTGATTCTCAATGGGAGATTGTTGTTTGTCAATTTTACTGCAGATGTGGATTGCAAAGGCAGAGTATGATGAATCTGGGCCCTCTATTGTGCACAGGAAATGCTTCTAAGAGTTGGAAGACACCAAAGTTTGTTTCTTTGTTTCCTTTTTTGCATGGCTTGCTCTTTCTGGTAAATTCTCATGTTTTAAGCACTGTTTACACAATGAATAAGAGTTCACTTGACTCTATTCATGATACAAGGTTTTGCCTCTTCATTAATAAATATGCAATTTTAGCCTCACCATCCTTTGCCTTTAGTTCTTAGTTATCCCAATGGCTCTTCTCTGTAGAAATGTTTGTGTGGTTGGTTGGGACATAATGTTATCATTAAGCTGCACAATACACTAAACACCTTGTACTAATATCCTAACAAAGCAGCGATGCAGTTTCATGAGGCACGCGATCCTTTTCATCGTCTTCACCACACAACAGTGACTGTGACTCGCCATCTTTATCCGCATTTTCTTTGAAACTTGCTTCACTGCAAGATTTGGGCTCATCTACTTTCATGGAACTTTGGACTTGCAGTGGTCCATGAGAATTGCTCCTTCTGTATGTCTCGGAACATGAATCTCTAGCTGATGAAGATCGTTGACAGAAGCTCCCAAATCCTTTGATTCCTCGAGTCACCTTTCGAGCGTGATCCCTCTCTCGTGTGAGAAAATTACCCGTTTCGAGCAGCTTCACTACTCTCTCGCATTTCTTTCTCAAGACAAGACCCCAATTGAATCTGCAACATTTTACATACAAACCAGCAAATATAGTTCAGAATTTTAAAGAAACACTACAAAAAGATGATAATATAATAGAGAGACTGAGAGACCCTTTGTCATCAATATACTGAAAGCTTGCCATGTCTTTAAAAACCTCAGCTTCCCCCTGAAACTCCTTGGCAGCACTTTCTGGGCCATGAGTCAGCAACCGCTCCAGCACAATCAGTGAATTGTAAGTCACCCTCCAACTCTTTTTATCAAAATCCAGAAACCTGGAGACTAAACAAGTCACTCAAGAAAGCAGAGCAAAACAGAGCATATTGTCAAATTAAGGAAAAATTAGAAAGACATGCTTGTTAATGATAAAAAAGTGCTGTAAATTTTTATTTTTTCTTACAAAACGTGTGTACTTATACAGAAATGACGACAATGCCTGTGTTATTAAGAATAAAAAATAATAATTCTTAATGTTAAAAACAATTTCGTCATTTATACAATCTGCAAAAAAAATCAAAGTTCACAAAATTGCCGTTAACGATGCATAAAGCATGTTCTTGCACAAGTGTGACAATAGAGGACATGTTTTTGCAAATGAAAAGCGAACCGTTTGTGGAGAATATCAACAATTCTCCAGTAATCGTCAACTTCAAAAGCAGCCCGAGAGATCGAACCCAGGATTCGGGTGTCTGGCGCCCACAAGTTCCCATCTGTGGCCTCTTCAGTCATTCTGAAACGAATTAAGAGGTAGAGAAAGTGAACAAAACTGGAGAAAGAAACAGAGTTAAAGAAAAGTAACAGACAGCTGAGCAGGAGTGACATCAGTGAGAGCCAATCTCGCCATCTTCATCTTCTCCTTGAAGAAGAACGAAGCTTGCTTTCTCAATTCATGGAACATTTGTGGTGTGTCCATTTTCTTGTTAATGTTTTTGTTGAGGGTTGATTTTATCTTATGCCAAGAAATGAACAACGTTAATGGATTAGCCGTGACAACGACACGAACTGCGATTAGCATACACGTTATTAGTAGTATAATTAATAATCCTATTTTATCAAAAGTTGTTATTAGATTATATGTAAGTGGATTTGTTGAGTCCTGAAACACATAAGCGATGACATCGCTAGTTTAACGTTTTTTTTTCTTCGTAATGACGGACTATTTATTTTCCAACGCTTGAGATTTTCATTTACAGAATAATAAAATACGTTGACATGCCCAAGTACACCTATAGGCATGGGCCTAACCTGATCAGCTAGCCCAATGTAAGTATGAAGTCCATTTCACTTTTCCGGACGACCTCAGGACACTTATGGGTTTTGCAGCGACCACTGCGCCCTCCGACTTGTTAGAATAAGTTAGTGCAAAGTTGGGCACCATAAACTGACTTCCGATTCATCATGCATTGCTAGTTTTACTTACCAACAATGGTGAGCTCTCAATTTTGTGACACTAGTAAGTGAAACAGTCCAATCGTCCTACCTATTTAAAGTCTGACACCAGGAGTGCGCAGTCTGTTGGGCCTAATCTGCGGCGATAGGGAGATGGACTCGATTCTGATTTCTGAACCTCTCGGTAACAGATGGCAAAATAATCTGATAAAATGTATATTCCTAAGAGACAAGTGATCAGATAACTTCTATTGGGCCTGGCCCATCTAAATAATTGGATTCTGTACCCTTACTTGGGCTGGGTCGGATGAACGAGCCTAATGGAAGCCATTGAAAACAAAGCAGACGCAGAATCAGATTTTGATTAAAATAAAAATAATAAAAAGGAGCCATATTTGACATCATTTATCATCAGACTAGAATTAGATGTGATCAACGGCAGAGAATTGTGGGGATAGGAGCCTTACGTTACAAGATGGAAGAAGGAATAGGATGGATAGATGATAAAGCAGGAAAATGTGGTTGGGGCCCACAGAACCTGGCTGTCACCCACTAATCAACGTCCCTACACATCATTTAAATTCCATAACTGCCATTACCATCCAAACAACACAACCCACCGCACCTCCCTTTTCTCTACACTTTTACATCACTTTCACACCAATTTACACATACTGCCATTCCCTCTACATTCTTCTACCTTCCCTCATCAACTCGTGATCAAAGTAATGCCATTTTCGCCCATAATTGGAAATACAATTAACATTCCCTTACCACCAACATTTCCATCCATCTCCCACAATTCTCCACATTTCATGCAATCGGGTCTTGAATTTAGGCTGGTCGACGAATTCACACTCCCTTAGATTCCAAAGACACGTATACACAACGAGCACTGACGAGACGAGATTTAAGCTCAACTCACCTAAATAGAAGCTGAAACTGATAGGTGGATACGATTTCTCTTGTTCTAACAATTTTACAACGGGAAAACTCGACCAAGAGTCAAATGTGCTTCGGATATTGAAATTCCCAACCTTTTCTCCAACATACAAGCAAAAGGTGCATAACAGAAAGGAGAGATCAGATCAAAAGCAAAAATAAATGCAAATTCCACAGCACAGCCTATTTCTTCGTGAATTATGAGAAACCAGATCCAAAGGCACTACCAAAATTATGCTTATTTGTTTCTGGACGAAAAATATGGCTGCTTTGTAGCCAAAATTCAATTCATGTGTGAACGAATAGTAAACAAAAAAAATGAAAACAAACAACCAAAAAAATTACAGTGAAAATAAATTAATCTCATACCATTACATACAACCCTATACAGCAGATGGAAAGGAGGATCCTCCTTATGTCCGCATTACCGCCGCAACCCGACCCGATTTCTTCGCGGAAACCCGGCGTAGACGACGGCCCATCCACCCCCAGCAAGCTCTCCGGCGACGGAGAGCTCACCGGAGACTGCGCCGCCCCTATCTCCACATCGCCGCCGGGCGGGTTCTTCACCGGATTGCTCCCGAAAATCTCCCTCGGCAAGAGCACCTTCGAAACCCCGAAAATCGCCACCGGCTTCTGGTCGAACACGGTCTGCGTCACCGTGGCCTGGACGATCCCGGTGTTGATGGCCACCGAGTCGTTGCCTCTGGAGATGTTGAGCGTGAAGCTTCCTGCCCCCATGTGCTCCGTCGCCAATGTGGGCTGAACCGGGTTCACGATCGACTCCAGAGAGCCCAGCGGGTAATAGGAGTGCAGCACGTGGAACCTCAGAACCACCGCTTTTTTGTCCGCTGACAGCGACTGTAGCCTCACCGTCGCCGGGAGGTTCGCGAAGGCCAGATCGGTGGGGACGAAGAGGGTGATTCCGGCGCCTCCCTCGTCCTTCTCGAACTCGTCGACGACGCCGGAGGCCATGAGCATCGACGCCGCGACGTTGAAGTTGTGGCCGTCGATTAGGGCCTTGGTGATGTTGAGGGCCGGAGGCGGACGGGTCTCGGAGGCCGTCAGATCGAACCCGAACGGGACCAGCACGGAATCGACGGTGAAGATGCTGACATTGTAGGGGAAGGCCTCGATCGGGGAGAGGACCGTCGCGTTGGAGGGGGAGGAGAAGGGCGCCGGGGAGCGGATCGAAACGACGCCGTCTGCATCGCAGGTGACGTTGACGGAGCCGAAGATCCCGGTGGCGCGGCCGGTGGTCTGGAAGAGGGTGGCGACGAGCTTTCCAGAAGGCGGGATCTGGCGGAGATCGGAGAGGGAGAGGTACTGGAGGAGGACGTGGTAGCGGAGGACGTCGGCGACGGACGACGGCGGGAGGCGGCCGGTGAGGGAGGAGGAGGAGGACAGGAAGGAGTTTGGGACGGCGAGGATCGTCACGGAGGAGCGGCGCGACAGATCGGCGGCGACGGAGGAGGAGGAGAGAAGGGAGGTGAAATCGGAGAGGTCGGGGAAAGCGGAGAGGAGGGCGGTGATGTTCAGGGCCAGAATGGGGCTGGGGAGGAGAAGCAAATAGAGGAGGGCTGTGGGGGTAAAATGGGGAAAGTGAAAAGAGGCCATTGTTTTTGTGTTTTGCTCTGCAAACCGGTTTTGCTCACTGGTATAGCTTTCTTCTTTGCTTGATAGCAGAGAGAGAGTGTGTGTGAGAGTGTCCGTGTGAGTCCGTGTGAGCGAGTACAGAGAAAGTGAGAGTTGGTGAGCCGAGCTGAGCCTAGCCGAGCCGAGGAGAGTGACTATGGTGTGAATTGTGATGAATGATCCTGATCATCAATTCATCACCATCGTGCGATGCTGATGTTGATGTACAGAATATATTTCATTTCTTTATTATATTCATATCCACTCGCCTTGCTCTACTGAGAGTATACTCGCTACGCGCTGGCATTTTCTCGCAAACGCAGTAATTAAAAAATTACCTCACTAGCTTTTCAACTGTATTCTCATTACCAAAAATGTGGACGCCTTTATTTTTAATTTTAACCAAATCCGAAGGAGTAGTGTAGTGATGACGTGGCGTGAGACAGTTAGGTGTGGTTTATCTCCCGTATATATAGGGAAGACGCACAGGGAAGGAGAGTGACTTTAGATTGAGTCGCAGACCCACCACGCGCCGCCTTGGCTGGGGAGCGTGTCGGTTTCTAGAGGGTGGAGGCGACAAAAAAATAAACGCTGTCAATGTTTGAGCATCTTTGGTTATTATTAATACTGTACACGTGACCATAGGACACGGCATTAAACATTTAAACCCATATCGATATAGTTTTGACTTGACCTTGTGTTGTGCTGTGTTCGGTCCGCTGCTAGTTTATAATTTGTCCGAATTTCGGTGGAATTGCACGGCCCAGAGGATTTAAATTGATACTTTTTCAATTGTTGTTGGGCCTTCTTGTTACGGAGAAAACGTATTGGCTCTTTTGGGCCGGTGGGGATTATTTGGGCAATGACTGAATATCAACCCATTTTTATTGTCTTTTGGTGTATGCAGAGGGAAAGAAGAATATCTTTACATCTAATCAGAGATGAAATCAATCAGGGTAGAGAATAATTTAGTGTTAGGACCTAACTAAAAAAGCAAGTCCACAATTAGGGGATTGAGGTAATTTAGACCCCACAATTTGGAAAAGAAAAGGAACAATGGTGCTACTGTATGTGAAGACCAGAATCAAATTATATTTTATAGATTGGTTTTTTATTGTACAACTTGACTTAGATATTATGTACGTAGTTTAATTTTGTGTGTGCATAGCATCAAAGTTTGATTGACTCCTAATTGTTGTTATTTATGTGTAGTGCCGTATAAAACAGTACTACAACTATTCTCAGCAACCTTGGTTCCATCGAACATCTAATTATTTATCTTGGATCTCTTTTCGTGTACCTTGTTCTTGGTTTCCAAGAACCAATCACATTTTGAGTCAGAAATATCCACTTCTTGATCTTATCTTTGACTCGTCGTTTTTGCTGCAACGTGCCCAATTTCTACATCACGAATTATAGATTACAAATTATAAGATTTCAAGAGTTAATTAATACTAAAACCAAAACCAACCCTTACTTACCTCCATCAGCAAGTAGACCAATAATTACTCATCTTTGGTACAGCACTGCTGATGGTGACTCAAGGCACGTAGTGGAATCAATTGACAAATGACCATCCATACCCAGCACTCGACCACGTGTACGGTCGATATGAACCCGATTTGGCTATAAATAGCACCCATCCCCAGCTCTTGAACAGCACAGAGCAAGCATTACAGCAAAACCAAATCCTCTTCACTAAACACACGCGTTTCAAACCCTTAATCTCATCGGAAAATGTCTTGCTGCAATGGAAAGTGCGGCTGCGGATCTTCATGCAGCTGCGGCTCCAGCTGCAACGGGTATTTATATTTTACTCTCTACATGTGCATGTAATTAATCTCTAATTGTTCAAATAATTTGATCCGTTGATTTTAATTTAATTTACAGGTGCGGCATGTACCCTGATGTCACCGAGAACAGCACCACCGCCCAGACCCTCGTCCAGGGTCTCGCCCCAACCAAACTGTACGTTTCTCGTCATGTTTTAATTTATATTCAGAGTGCTCTGAAAAAAACTAGTGCAGTTAAAAAGTTGGCATTCAAACTCAAAGAATATATATGGTGAAGAGATAATAACACTTTGTTACACCTTACATAGTGAAACGACATTTTCACATCTTAAATTCTTTTTAGTACCATAACAATTTTATTTTGATAACCTATGTTATATTTAGAGTGTTTTGAAAAAAGCTCGCATTTAAGTGCATTTAAAAAGTTAGCCTTTAAATTTATAGTGTATATATGGTGAAAGGATAATTGTTACACCTATAGCGAAATGAAACTTTCATATCTTAACTATTTTTCTATCTTTTTTAGTATCCTGATAAATTTTTGGCGACAACCTAAAATGACTATAATACCTTTGATTTAAGAAATCAGAATAGAACTGGTCTAATTTGATTTATCAACCTAAATTTGAAATTATTCAAATTTAATATTGCATTTTGGGGAATTTTTATAATTGCATCTTAAATGAAAAACAAATTGAATCAGAGATAAACAATATTGAACCAATTCAATTTATGGTTTATTAAACCAATGGTAGTTTAAGTATTTTAAGCATTTTCGAGGTATGTTGTCACAAAAAAAATTGTAAGATACTAAAAAAGAGAGACAAGTAGTCGGGGTATGAAAGTGTCATTTCGCTATAGTTAGATGTAACAAAGTGTCATTATCCCTATGGTGAATACTGTTAGAATTTGATAAACAATTTTTAGGTGGGCTAGACTTCTAGCAGATAAGCTTAACCATAGTTGGTGTTTGATTTTTGACATCAGGAGCTATGAGAGCTCAGAGATGAGCAATGGATCGGAGCACGACGGATGTAGCTGTGGATCGAGCTGCAGCTGCGACCCGTGCACCTGCAAATGAGGAGATAAACTGGAAAACCCGAACCAAAGCAGTGGACAATATATTATATGAATAAGTGTATCACAATAAGTTTAAGGTCGTCTTGAAAACAGGGGTGCTCTGTTTTCACGGTTGCTTAAATGTTATGGTGTCTTTAATTGCTGCTGCTCTGTGTTGGGGCTTTAGATCTCTACTTGTTTGTTGTTATTGACACTTCTCAAGGAGATTGGAAAAAAACCCAGTAATCTTTTTCTACTTTACTTTTCGCTTATTATTATTGTAGACAGTGACTTGTCCATGCACCACATGAATTGTGAGCATGCTGCAATCAATCACGGGTCGTTTTTGGTTAAATTTAATAACGTGACTCAAGCCCTAAACTACAATTTAAGAGCAACCAAATAGAGGAGTAAAGTTTTGATGATCAGAAATTACTCCATGGGCACGTTTTCACCCTTATTACTCTCTTGGATCAAGTTCTTCCAAACAATTAAAACTTGCTTTTCAACTCGTCAAGCAACTAAAATTTGATATCTTGTTAAACTCAAACGAATGAATTTAGAAATCTTGAAAACAACAAGAGAAAAAGAGTTAATTGCCAAAATTGTACTTGTGTGATTTGTCCATTTTAGAAAGGCTGTCCAAACAATAATTGTGACATATATATATTTTTATAAATTCTTTGCGATAGAAATAACTAGGGATAGATATTATTGATATGTGTTGTGAATTACAAGAGACCTCTATTTATAAAGGTATCGAATAGAATAGAAAACTCTAATACATGTGAGAAAAAGAAATATAAATATAGAAAACTAAAGATAGAAAACCTAATATAATCTAACAACTCCTCTCAAACTCAATGCGGTGAAACAAAAATTGAGTTTGAAGTTTGATAGTAGTGAGTTGCGGCGATGGTTGCGGCTGTCGAGAATGTTGTCGAAGTGATGTGGCGAGAATTGAGGATAGAGGATGCGCACCGCTCACGACCGATGGCGGATGCCTGATGCCAATATGTGTTGAATGATGCATGATGCCCGATGATGCATGCTGATGCCCGAAGATGCATGATGTTTGATGATTGATGGCAGATGGCGAAATAGCAGCTGCATGATGATGCCTGATGGATGATGGCGATATATCATATGCCCAATGATTGCCAGAAGTCTGATGGCGAGATAGCAGATGCCCAATGATTGCCGTATGCCTGATGGCGAGATAGCAGTTGCCCGATGATTGTCAGATGTTGCACTCCTCTCACGTGCAGTGTTCGGATTACGGGATTTCGGCTTACGGGATTTCCGATTTACGGGGTTCTGATTTATGGAATTTTCGACTTATGGGATGTCCGGATTACATGATTCTGGACCACCGGATTTTCGACTTACGGGACTTACGCGCGTGAGGAAGTGAGGGAGTGATAGAGAGGAATATAAAAGTAGACAAAAGAGAACACTAAATATTGTTGGCACTTCAAGACATAGTCAAATTGAATGAGTACGTATGCTCGTTTATATAAGCACTTTGGAAGACAAATAGTGATGGACAAAAAAAACAAGTGGCTAAAAAAAAGTAGGCCAGAAGAAGACAAAATAGGAAGAGGACAGAATGAGAGACACGTAAAATTGATGAGGTAAAGAGTAAAAGAAGAACCGATTGGTTTGAGAAAGAAAATAACATAATAAGGAAAATGACAAAAAAAGAGTAGAGACGGTGTTTGAACTTGTTAGAGGAGATTTGCTGAAGGTAGCGACGGAGGCTTACGAGATCGTCGAGTTAATTGTTTGAGGAAGCGAGAGGTTAGAAATTGAGATTTGAATTGTCTCGCCCACCCGTCAGAATCACGAATCATCGACGAGTGGGCAAAGCGATAAATTCATAGAGATTTGACCAATGATCGATTATGGCTCTGATACCATGATTGAAATAAATATGGATAAATATTATTGATGTCTGTTGTGAATTATAAGAGACCTCTATTCATAAAGGTAATAGAAATAAAATAAGAAACTTTAATACATGTGAGAAAAGAAAATATAAATATAAGAAACTAAAGATAGAAAGCCTAATATAATCTAACACTTTGTTTAAAAACTTTGAATATGTAAACAAGTATCAATATAATTGTTATCATCTACACATTTCAGTAAATCGATATGAATCAGATCAATTTCTTGCGAAGATAACGTTTTGCTCATGTCAGTTTTACAGATAAAAGAAATTCCTCTGGTGAGAGAGCATACACGTCTCTTTCACTCGATCATACAAACTCAAGCCACATACATCCTCGATGAGACCTCGCAATCCCGCATATCCCGTCCTCAAGCTCACCCTTATTTCTTCTATCGTCATTGTTTTCAAGATTATTTTGGACTGAGAATAGCAAGATTAGACAAGAATAGAAAATAAGTACATTTGATAAAATATCTTCAACCATTTTTTTGTTAGAATGCGGTATGCTCAATTTGTTAAAAATGTATGGACGTTGATATAAAAGTGAACAATTCATTTGTTACCGTTATTTTTGGGATAAATTTTGTCCTCGCAACAATCCATAAGAATATTTGTTTGTCAAACTTATACTTTTGAGTAGTTTTTTTGGTATATGAGCAAAAATTAAAGCTATTTTTAGTAATAAAATACAAATTGAAAGGTCCATCCAAAAATGTTACGGGGTGCGTGGGTGGGCTTAGGCCCGATCTAGTGGGACGAGAATTGGGTGAGCCCATTGGCTATTGGATTGAACCATATTGGGCCCGATGGAGTGAGAAATGACGACTCTCCTCGGCGATCTTTGAATCCACCAAACCTAGCAAAGCAAATTATGCAATCCCTTCTCCGGCGACGAAACTGCAACCTCTCTTCACGTTCCGATCAGATACTCCATTTTCTCTGCACCCAAACACCTCGACACTTTCCCGAGAAAATCTTCGATCCCCATGGAGGAGAAACCAAGTGTTTGTCGTATAGAATTGAGAAGCTCCCACGAGGGGAAGCGGTTGGGGCGGCCTTCCGGAGCTGGATGGGCGATGGATTTCCCGTCAACAGTGTCGACATTTGTTACTCCGTTGATCGTATGAGGAAGCTTAAAATGGAAAAACGCGCTCTTGAGGTGATTCTCTGAGTTTTTGATTTTTTTGGGGGTTTTGCGTATGAATTATGGTAGGAGTAGCTTTTATAGCACCTGTTTGGTTGGTGGCCGAACACAAAGAAAGTGGAGGAAAATGTAACTGGAAAGGTTATGATAAGCAATGGTTTGTGTTCCCAGATGGTTGAAAATGAAATGGCCTTAAAAGTCTGTGTTAGGCTAATTTGATGTCAGGTGTTTGTTTTGCTTGAGCCAAACTTTGTTTTAGTTGGGGTATGAGATTTACATCGAATTGGAGATGCACTTAGACAAATTTTTGTTGTGGGAATGAGATTGAGAACAGTTCTTTTATTAAATTTAAACAAACGTTAAGTAAAATTGTAACCAGAGTGATTTTCTAGTTGATTTCATGTAATTATTCGAAAGGAACACACTTATGACCTTAAGTTTTTACTATATATAGGAAAGGGAAAGAAATAGGATAAAAGAATGTGAACGAGTTCATTTTAATCCAAAAATTAACAATAAGAGTCGCATTCTCGATTCCCATTCCCGAGCAATTTTTTTTATCCAAATGCTTCCTAGATGATAACAATATGCATAACTGTTGTATCGTAACTTGAGTTATTGGTTGTATAAGTTAGGTGATGGAGTGGGTGATTAGAGAAAGGCCATACAAACTGAGGGAACTAGATTACTCCTATCTGTTGGAATTTACAATCAAGTTTCACGGAATATCACACGGACAAAAACTCTTCTCTCGCATCCCACCAGATTTCCAGAATGAGTTGCTCTACAACAATCTTGTGCTGGCATGCTTGGATAAGGGAGCTGTAGTTTTATCACTTGAATACATGAAGAAAATGAGGGATTTGGGACATGCTATCCCTCACTTGGTTTTTAATCACCTTATTACCCTTCATTCCTCTCCCAGCCGTAGTAAACTCATCCCGAAAATTCGTGCTCAAATGAGAGCTGACAAGGTGCCTCCACATGTGTCCACCTACAACATTTTAATGAAGATGGAAGCCAATGAACACTCTATTGAGGGGCTCGGGAAAGTTTATAGTGAAATGAAGAGAGAAAATGTTGATCCCGATGAGATATCTTATTGCATATTAGCTACTGCTCACGTGGTGGCAAAATTGTACACTGTGGCTGAAGCCTATGTTGAAGCTGTGGAGAAGTCTATTCCCAGTATTGATCGGTCGACACTCGATGTCTTGATTATGTTGTATGGGTATTTGGGGAAGGGGAAAGACGTTGAGAGGATCTGGCGTATGATTCAGAGATTTCCTCATGTACAGACTAAAAGTTACACGCTGGCTATTGAAGCATATGGTAGAGTTGGCCAACTCAGTCGAGCTGAAGAGCTTTGGTTGGAAATGAAGTCCGTGAAAGCACAAATATCAACGGAGCAATTCAACTATATGATATCAGTTTACTCTAGACATGGATTGGTTGAAAAAGCATCCAAGCTTTTTATCGAAATAGAGGGAAATGGGTGTAAACCAAATGCTATAACCTATCGGCATCTTGCTTTGGGTTGCTTGAAGGCAGGCTTAAAAGATGAAGCCTTGAAGACTATAGAGCAGGGAGCAGACGTGACAACGACCACAAAAGTTCGTAGGTCAATCCCCTGGTTGGAGACCACCCTTTCAATAATTGATGGTTTTGCAGAGAAGGGTGACGTGAAGAATGCTGAAAAGCTGTTCGGAGAACTCACAGAAGCTAATTATACCAGGTATACTTTTGTGCACAATACTTTGATTAAGGCTTATGTGAAAGCCAAGATTTATGAACCAAATCTTCTGAGAAGGATGATTCTAGGAGGGGCTAGGCCAGATTCTGAAACCTACAGCCTGATGAGACTTGCTGAGCAGTTTCGAACTTGATATCATCTTGTTATGATTTATGAGTTGTATTTATTAACTGTCATTAGTTCCATTTAAAACAGATGTACAATTGTATCAATTTTGTTATTAGGGGGAGAAGCTAAATAAAATAGAGTTGCCAGGAAATTGTGTCAGAGAATCACCTTTCAGCAGGTTAGTAGGTTGATATCATATCAATATGAGTTATCTGTTTTACATGATTATTGGCTTTTATTGCAATAAACATGAGTTTCTTCTAATAGTACCATAAAAGGTATGCTCAGTCAGTTGTATAGCAATATGAGTCCTTGGCTGTTCAACTTGTAGTAGCTACTTGAAGATGCAAAATACACTTTGAATGACAAACACTCATGAACACAAAGCACATTGATAATATAAGTTAGTCAATGCACAGCATATAGCAAGTGCAAATTCCTTATGACATCTAGTTGATATTTTTCTATAACCTCATTGAAAAAAAAGGAGAAGAAACACAAAGAACAATCTCTCCACTCTTGCTCACATTTTCTCAAGACCAGAGATGAGTAAGGAGTTTCTATTGCTCAAGCAAGATAATTGAGGAACTGTGCAGCAGCTGCAATGGCACCTCCTGCAATGGCATTGCTCACAATCTTGTCTTTGTCTTCTTTGCATGCTGCAGATGCCAGAGCCCCTGTCAATGCTCCCCCGACCACCGCATTCTTCTGTAATGTCAAAGGAAAATACACGAGTCGAACTATAATCTTAATTTTACAATGAAATGGAAAATGATCCTTATTTGACCAGAAGACTTCTGTAATAAGAATGTTTGATTCTGCAACTATCAGAATGACGCTACTTGTTGTTTCGCGCCACTTCCCAAACTCAATCAGAAGTAGGTCTTAAATGTGCAGAAACTATCAATATAGTATATGCAGAGAAATAGTGTAACTAGAAATCTTGTAACTGGTGCTGGCTTCTGAACTTTGTAACAGCAAATTGATCATGAATGGACAGAAGGAAGTTGAGGCAGAAGTGTAGTAAACTTACCCAGTCCTTTGTGCTGCGGACCTTCTCTGCTGCACATTCCATCCCTACATACACTCCAGCTACAGTACCTGTTAGAACAAGACGATAAACTCTTAATATTTCATCAACAGAAATCGAGCTACATGTAAAATGAAATCGGTAACATACCCCAATATGCACCTTCTTTACACATCTTCTTCAACTGCAAATAAATAATAACAGGACTCTTCTCACTAGCAGTATGATAAAAAGCATGACTCTAAAACTGTAATCTTGTCATGTCTGGCAACATGCTATTTGCTTCAACTCTGAGATTATGAGCAAGCTACACTAGTAAGCAATATTTGTCTGTTGAAGAAATTTCTTCCTACCGAAATGAGGTGGAACAAGACTTTGAACCGATGAACTATTATTATAAGACTCCAACAGACAATGTTCTTAAATATGTTAGGCTCTAGCCGGGCAGAGAGAGCCTTCTGGGGACTAATCGGGAATTAGACAGAAACTAATCAGAAATAAATCAGTTTCAAAGATTAATATAAAATTAATATAGATTGATCAGAGACTGGTCAGGGGTTAATCGCTGACTAATAGGACAAGTCAGAAATATTTAAAACACATTAATAACATGTCAATTGTCCTAACAATGAATTGTAGAGTAGAGAAATACTCACAGATTGCTTAGTTTTCTTGCATGAAACATTCCCTAGAAAAATAGAAAACAATTCTCCATCAGACAAAATGTGTGCTCACTGCATTCTCCGAGAAATTCCAGTCAATTTCCCTGGACTTATTTTCTCAGGAACCAAACAGAAAATTGACCTCACCTTTCCTCGCGGCTTCGAATGCATCCTCCGTAGCGGCTCTGGCCGCAGCAACCTGAGGCGGAAGAAGAATGTATTAACACGGCTCCAGAAGATCTCATCAACAGAGAATGTCGATTTGATACAACTTACAGTTCCGATCTTCATGAAACCTTCGGCGGTGCGTTTGATGAAAGGATGGTTGGCCATGTCCATGGACAATCCCAGCTTCTGTGTTGACAGCGATCCCGAAAACTTGCTCTTGTTGTTGCTGATCGCCATTTTCTTATTCTTCTTCCCTCTGATTGTGATGTTTTGTTTTCTTTTGTTCAGCCAAAGAAGATCGTTTGTTAAAATCAGTCGCACGGAAATTTTGGATCTTTCTGCTTCAGCCAGGAACTGGATTTCGCCACGTGGATTCTCTCCTTTCCTTTTACGGAAAACTTCACAATACCTTTAGAATTATAGTTAGGCCGCAAATGAGTCGAGCTTTTAACGAGCCATTCAAGCTCGGCTCGTTAGATATTCGGTTCGCACTTGTTATAATCGAGGTCGAGTTGAATTCGAGTTTAAGATTAGACTAGTTTAATAAATGAGCCGTGCTCGAGCCTAGCCTTTTAAGATTCGATAGGCTCGCGAGCCGGCTTGTTTATTTTTTAATTAATTATATTTTTATATTAATATATTTTAAAAATTTTAAAAATTTTAAAAAATATTTATAACATTTCTCAAAAAGCTGACTCATTTATTGTTTAATTAATTATTATTTATTTATTTTTAAATGAATATTTGTATTGAAATTTAAGCGAATCGAGCCGAACTCGAGTTTGTCTATTTTATTTCGAGTTAAACTTGAGCTCAGTTGCATAAACACTTTTCCACGGTCCAAGCCGTGTCCTGCCAAAATGAAGCTGAATTCGGCTCGTTTACACCCCTAATTATAACGAGGGGTAATTGAAAAAAACTAGTAATCAAAAATAGATTTTTTGCAATTCTTAGTAGTCATTAAATTATTATTATTTTGCATATCCCAATCTTTAACTATTTTAACTACGTAAACTTGGTTATAATGAATGGAGCATGAAACTTCTCAACAAATTAAGGAGCACATGTGAAGGGGCGTAAGAGCTAAAGTTCAGCACGGAGCTACTAGGATGCGAGACATAACAGACTGTGTTGGCGGATGGAGGGAGAAGTATACATGTGTGGGCCACGAGCGCAAGGGTGCGGACAACATGAGAGCAGGTGTGAGGCCACCAACTAAGGTTCAAGGGTTCAGACGCGACAAACCATGCCGAGTAGGCCGACGTCGCAGAAGGATGAAGACTTGTGTCAAAAGGGAGGTCAACGGGCAACCCCTCCAGTCGAGAGAGCTGAAAAGCATATGAGAACAAGGGAATCTCCGCGAACCTTTCCCATGGGGAACGCCTAGGCATGTCGACGAGGACGTCGACAGAATAGGTGGGGGAGGATGTCACAGACCAAAAGGATTGATTCAGATCCACATGCGGATCAATCAAACCGGATCTGAACCATGTGAGTTGACATGCGTGAGAAGCAATAAATGGAATTCTCAAAAATTGTGTAGGATGGGCCAAAATTAAAGAGTTTGGTAGAATTCTCTAGAATGGCAGAGATTTTTCTAATTTTACCAGGGTCCATATAACCCTTTGGAATACAAATCTTAGCTCTTCATTTTGAGAAATCCTAGCCATCTATTAGAGGATGACTCTCCTATGAATAGGTGTTTGGTCATTCATTTGGGGCATCGACCAAAACTCAACATTCTTGTAAACTCTAACTTGTATATTCTCGTAATTCAAAAAAAAAATTGTATATTCTCTCATTTGCTTAATAATAACTTAAGTCGTGATGGTTTTCCTACTCTTCTAGTTTGCATCATATCAAATAAGATCCTAGTGACACTTTCGCACTGGACTTGATGATGCCCATAAACATATTAATTCTGGATAAATATCACTTGGGTTGTAGTCCCGTGAGACCTTTAAGTTATGTATAGGACTTCAAATACTAGTTTCTCACAATGTCTCGATTCAATGTTTTCTTCATATTCTCCACCGTTAATGAGAGTGACTCAATCAGAAAATCGATAATATTCTTCTTAATAGGTAAAGTTAATTAAGAAATTTGTTCATCTTCCAAGTGGAAAGAATTTCTAAAAGTATACAATGTCTCCATTTTCAAGATGCATAAGAAAACAATGAATATACTAAAAGGAGAAGATCTCGAATGCCACAAAACTTTTACCGGTTTACTAGTGCCCTCCACAAAAGTCTTTCGACACAACTGATATCATAGGATTAATACAATCAGCTTAATATAACCACACCCTGAATACTGACCACAAAAGGAGGAGAACGTCGGTAGTTTTTTTTCTCAAGGTTATAAGTTTGAAGAAAAGCAATATCTTATCCTTTGACTTGTTTTGGGGAGCAATGGGTAGTGAATCTTATGGATAATGAAGAAAATAAATCATAACAATTATTGTCTTTTCTTATGCCCTATGTTCAGTACCATTATGAAAACCAACAAGAAGTGTTCCAGACAAACGTTAGGTCTGATGATGTAGAGATTTGTACAACATTATTCATAAATAGTTGCACGTTTGATAAAATCAAACTCAAGACTACAATAACTTATCATATTTTAAGGTCCTCCCGATTTATAGTAAGAGATGATCGGACAAAATTCAATACTCTTGCACTGGCTCTACTATTTGTGAAGGAAATTTAATTTATACTCACAATTTGAAAAAGAAATTAGAATTACACGATTAACAAGACAAGCATGTTTAACTTTTCTTTTTCCACGAGGAAAAAGGAAACACGAATTAGAAAAGGAAATATAAAAAATAGTTACCCATGTATATACATAAAGGATAATAGCAAGCAAGGATTGATCATAATGAGGTTTACACTAAAAAATTGTGTTATCTCCTCTATCCTCCGCACACACAATCTCGAGCGCTTATATGTGTGTACTCGTTTGCGAGTGCATACATCATGAACCGCACGTGGATGAGCACGGACATGGGCACTATAATCCACATTGGTACTTGCCAGGCAAGTGCAATTCCCGACACGATACTAGATTTCTTTGTTCCCCTCGCTCGGGAAAGTACCAAGTTGAGACATGTCACCGTTTGTGAGCGGCGTAATCAGGTTCTTTTGTATGGTTTGCCACACTTGGTCTCTAATATGAATGAAGTCTTGTTCTTGATGTGAGAGAGAGAAGGGGAGAGGAAGAGTTTATTGTCTTTCTTTTCCTTTATTTCGATGAGTTGGGTACTTAATCTCTATTTTTCCTGTATATTTTAGAACGGTACACTGTCGGGTGGTGATTAGAATCGTGACACATTTTCTTCATCGATTTTTGGCCCTTCAGCACGTGAGGCGAGTCCATGAGAAGACTATGCGCACATGACTCGATCCTGGCCAAGCTTCGCCTAGGCATGAGAGATGCTTTTGATAGGCTTTACATGACCAAGAAAGAGCTCGCAGATTGTATAAACGATTGATGAGCTAAAGAAAGGCATTGATGGACTTCAGGCTTGATTGGAGACGCGACTGCAAAAGTTTGTGGCATTGTATGAGACATTTGTGACTCCTTATAGCATAATCATGTCGTGAGCGCACTCGGTCAGCTCCAAACATGTTTTGGAAGAAAACTTTCATGGTTGATAAAACAATTGGAGGAGGCATGTACATATTGTAGATTCCACAAGACGTATAGTTGCGAGAGAATTTGTAAGCACAACCGTTTTAGGAGTTCATTAGGAGGACACTCGTGCGCAAGAAATAAAATATACAATTATCCTTAAAAAAAATTTGCGCTCAATTATATTTAAATATTATTTTTTTAGTATACTTTAAGAAAATTGTGAACATATTATATTTTGATGTTAGAAATACTAAAAGACCTCTACATGTCTTATATATTTTCAAATAGCGTATATATAATTACAGATCATATGTAAATGTGGTTTCGATTGCTCGAGTTAGAGAAAGATGTTGGTTGGTATGAATTCATGACGAGTAAAATGTATCATAATCGAGTTTGAAATTGTATAATATTACACAAGAAATCTTGGATACAAAGAAAATCAGTGAACCTAACGGAAAAGCTCGAGTTGAGAAAAACGAAAATATATAGTAGGCACACTGCTAAAAGATATTTTTACAAAGAGTTATATGAAAAATAACATATTCTAAGAATATATATATGAGATTTTCCTTAGAAATAATTTTGGTTAGTAACAAAGAAAACGACAGCGTTCTATTTTTGATTTGACGGCAAAAATCTAACGGTCATATATATATTTCCCCAATTCTTTATCTAGTGCACAGTTATTTTTCTTCTATAAAACCGGTTTCGAGAGTCAACCGGTCAAATCTTCTAAAGTTTCAGGACTCACAAACAAATTAAACGACCCGTAGTCATGTCCCTCGCCGATTCTCCTAGCCCCCGACCCGACCTCGCCGAGAATCGATCCTCCGACCCGCTCCTTCAACCCGGATCCTTCATCGACGCCTCCTCCGTCGCCAATGGCGAAACCCTAAAACCCACAAAATCTCCAAACACCGAAGCTGCACACGCCGATCCGTTGCAGGATCACCCACTCGCCGATGAGGGAGCTGCACAGGCCCCGGCGGCTGTCGAGAATTCGAGCCACTTCCCGACGCCGGAGATCACGGAGTCTCCGGCGGAGCCACGGCCCCAGAGGAAGAGAGCTCCGGCGGCTGCAACGGTCTCGTCGGAGAGGCCCGATTGGTTGCCGCCGGGATGGTACGTCGAGGACAGGGTCCGTACGTCTGGTGCAACTGCTGGATCGGTTGATAAGGTTATTGTTATTACTGGCCTTCTTTGCTTTTTCCAGAAATTTTAGTATGAAGATTGAATGTTGTTGCTTAGAATTTGGTTTAGCTTTCTTTTTCTGGTTTTCTGCTGCTGAAAATGATCTAATTTAATTATTTAGTAGGTAGGTTCTTATCAAATTGCATTATGGATTACAACTAAGGTTTTTTTAGGAATAAATGTATGTGCACATATATAGAACTTCTCATTTAACTATGCTATAACAGTGACGAATAATGGGTTTGGGTTCTTATTTCCCTACTATAAGCTTTCTTCAATTATATGTGAATAAAATCGAGGCCATGTTGTTTAGAGTTTCCGTGGAGTTGTTAATAATAGGGAATTGATAAGTGATCTACAACGGAGCCAAATATTTGCTGTTAGGATACTGGCTTTAGTGCCATCCTGCATTCTTATAGGAGGTTTCGGGGTAGGTTACTCGCCTCTTATAAAGAACAAAAAAAAAGAGAAATAACTGATAAGAATCATAGTATTTAGTTGGATAGAATCTGAGTCTGAGGAGTGCATTGGAAACATATCCCGTTACAGCAGGGTAATGTTTCACAGATCAATGAATCTTCCACTCATTTGATGAAGCTTAAGAGATTATCTATGATTAAATTCTTCAAAATGCAAAGGGCATTATATAAGGATAGAGAGCCAAGTGTCATTCCACATATGATGGTTTTATGGGTTCATGTAGAACTAGTAGGTCTTTTCACTTTATATTGTTACGATTCATACATCTTTGAAGGACAGATTTCTTGGAATTTTATTGATCTTCCTATGTAGCTGCTGGGAAGAAGGGAAAATGCATCTAATAGATGGGCGCACTAAGTATTATTCCCCAAATTAAGAGGTCTAGGTAGGGTCTGCAATTAAGGTGGATCCTTGTAAGAGTAAATGGTTTTCTGCATTATAATCTGTAACCAGTTGGTCTCCATCTACAGGGTGCTTATATATAGAGCAGTAATAGTTTCCAAGATACTCGAGTTGGTGAAGTATAGTAGATTTGGTTACATCGATACTAAGGATTTTGTCTCCTGTGTGTGAGAATTTGAATTAGGGGAAGGTTAAATATGTTAAAAGAGAGTGTGTGGAACATTTGGTAGTGTCCAGGCAAGGAGGCAAATTTATTTCCTTGAATTGGAGCTAGTGGGCTATCTATCACTTTGCATGTCTTAGGTGGCTGTTACCATGACATTTCTTGCTCCTTTAGTTCTTAGGCCCCACCTATGTACTTTGTGCATTTTGCTTCATTGTGATTTAGGTTGAAGGTTAGTTTTGAAAGTGTCAACCAATTTATGACTAAGTCTTGAATGTGATCTTCTTGGCCATTTGGAAACAAAAGATGATTATTGCTTTAAGATAGTTCGAATCATTGTTACTTTGACTTTAATTGTGTTTTCGTGCAACCTGAAAGTGTTCATGTGTCAGAACTTGTTATTCTAAATTGGCCATTACAATAAACTGGTGTACCTTGAAAAATGTTAGACTCCCTCTTCATCTGTAAGTGTCCACTTTCCTTTTTGTAAGAGTTATAGATACGTAATTTAGTGATGGACTTTCTGAGTTCTCCCATACACCTCTATATGCGTTAACGAACTCAAGGGAATTAACTCGTCTTTGAGTTATTAGTGGCACGTCATGAATAACTAACTTATTGAAAAGAAAGTGTTATTCGTTTTGGAACAATTTTTTTAAAGAAATTGGACTCTTATTTTGAAATGGAGGGACGGAGGGAGTAAAATGAAAAACCAAAGGAACATTGGCATACTGTTCCATCTAGTGTCATCCGGTGTAAAGAGATTTTTTTTTTACAACCGGCAATGTTGTGTACCAAGGTTTGTGCTCGAGACCTTACTATGTAGAGGTAAGGCAGCACCAAAACTTTTGATTCTTACAAAGCCTTAAGATTGATGTATCAAGTATTGAGCTCAAGGCCAAACCTTATTACGTAGAAGGGAGCTTTGCTTTTGCCACTTGACTCTCACCTTAAGAGAGGCTCAACAGAGGTTAGGAGAGAGGCCCGGCAAAGGTTGTGAAAGGGGAAGAGAATAAATGTGAGATAATATGGTACTGCAACAGGACTTGAATCCAGGACTACAAGACCCAAGTACAAGTGTTTGATCAGTTGGATACACAAACATTAGTATACTGTCATCTTTTGTAGGGAGATATTGTCATCTTTCCCTGCAAGTTTTTGCTGGAGCAGTTTTCCATCCAGTGTTAGGAGTTACTGTAATTGCTTAGTGAAAATTCAGCACAAGGGAAGTTGGCCGCAATAGTAGTTCATCATGGTTGATTCCTAGCTCATTTGCTTGTAATTTAAGTTGATACTTGGACTTTTCTAATAGTTATATAAGTGAGTGTTTGTGTTAGAGTTTTGACTTGATATCTTAATTTGAACTTATGCGCTAGTTGCATCCTGAGAATAAGATAACTATTTTGGTGCAGAAAGAAGAGGAAAAGTGACTATCATTGCTGTAAAAAATGCCTTAGACTTAAGAGAGATTGAAGTACTGTGATCTTGTATGTAGTAAGGTGTATCGGGAAGGTTTGGATGTGATTTGAATTTTAGTTGAACATTCAAATTTTTGGAATGAAATTGGTTTTTAATCGGCTGGAACAAGTTCACAACTGTTGGGATGAAGTTCTTTTATCGGCTGAAATAAGTTGTTGCGTTTATGTGATCAATTGTCGATATTATATGTTAACATTTTACCATTTTAGAAATACCTTGCTACAAGGAAGATTACATTTTCTATAGGCTTTCAGGCCCCCCTAAGTTATCTATTTCTCATGCAGTATTACGTCGGTCCAGACTTAGACCGTCGGTTTCGGTCGAAGAAAGAAGTGATGTCCTATCTGGAAACAGGAAGTGTACGATCTAAAAAAAAGATGCCAGAGAACTCCGAAGCAGATGCAAGGGTGAGCATATATAGTGAATCTTAATTTAAAATATTGGATGGATAAGAAATGTATGTTTGTGAAGTTGCAACCTTTTCACTTAAAATGCAATCAAAATACGTTTCAGCCTTCAGCGAGCCCTGCGAGCAAAAAACAAAAGAAGTCCAGCACAAAAGCAAAGAAACCTGTAGTGAACTTTGATTTTCACAATGTCCCAGAGAAGATCAAGTGGGTTCTTGCAGATTCCGTGGAGGGAATTTGGACTCCCTTTGCTGGCGAAGCAAAGGTTCCTGAATCCACTAAGCAAGAATGGGTTGCGACGTTCACATCCCTCACGGTCAAGAATAGGCGCATTGTGTTCTGAAGGCGTTTTCAGTACATCCAACTGTATTATCAACTTGGATCATTCGTCACTAACCATAGCCAGCGGAGATTTTGGTTTGATGGAATTGTTGTGCTTATCTGGCCCTTCTTCTCGTGTCTAGACTTCAACTGGATCGCGCATTTGAGTTATTTTATTTTGATTCCATGAGGTAGGTTATACATAGACGGATCTTTTTCATTTACTTGTCATGAGGTCAGTTCTGTTAACTTCCTTTTAAAGTAGCTTTGTGTTACAGAACTGAGAATCACTTTTCAGCTAATTGGCTTGTGGTTCAGAAATTAATTTTAATGAGTTATTTCACAGTTGTGGAAACTATATGCAATGAGATGCATGGATCATTCGCTCTTCAAAGAGTTCATTTATATCAGTGCTTTAAAAAATTTCGGCTTGTCCGATTAGTCATTGATTAATTCCTGACTAGTCTCAAATTAATCTTATGTTAATTCCCAGTTAATTTTTGGATCCTATTTATTTTTTAATTAATCTACATAAAACCCTCTCCATCCGACTAGCACCTAACATTTTTAGAACATTAATTTATATTAAAAAAAGAGACACATTACTATCAACTAAATGTCACTTCCATTTAATTACACCCAAATCCAGCCAGCTATATTCAAACTTAATTTTTTTTAAGTGAAAAAAATCGGTTAAGTTGAAAGTGAAATGTCTAAAATGTTATGGCTGAATTTTTAATTCTCAAGACTTACTCCTTGGTGGTGATGCTGACGCGATAGAAAAAATCACGTAACCTATCAAACCAACAGATATTATATCTAAATTTCACAAAAATATAATAATTCAATAAATCACATAGTAATCGACCAATGGTTTGTAAAAGAATCTAAACAAAAACAAGAACAGTTGGTTTCATGCTGTGCGGTGACACTCTATCCGTCACAAACAAAGTCAGCTGGACCTGGACGAGCGTGCTCCGCGCCACAATCGCACGCGAGGATATAAAATTTAGGGGTATTATAGTCAATACAGCACCAATCTCACGGTTCCTTCGCTTCGCTATATAAATCGCACAGCTCTTGCTCAACTGTGTGACTCCGAGCGAAGTTGCTTTGTGAATTTCGGACATTATCGTCTATTTTATTGAAGAACAGCACAGCTAAATATGGGCAGAAAATTCATCGTCGGCGGGAACTGGAAATGCGTAAGAGTTATTTTCGATCCGTCTCTGCTATTTTCTTCAATTAATTTTGCTTGTGATTCTAACTTTGCAAGTTGAACTATCAATGAAGCCGATCGATCTCTGATCTTGTTCACTGTAGAGTGAGTTTTGTCCGTTGAATTGGTGAAGCCTGTTTCGATTTTGATCGTTTCTGTTAGATCGATCTCGTTCTATATGTTTATGCATGCTTGATTTTGATGCTCTCACTTTGTGATCGCTGGGTGTTTAGTCAGGGTCTCAGATACTGGAATTGGCAGCTAGAAATTGTGAATCTTAGTGTGGATTCAATTAGAATTAGTAAATAAATCCAGTTTCACTACACTGGGTGCTTGTTTTTGTCTGTAACTTTAATGAACTTGAAAATATCTTGGTATTGAAATGTTTGAACGTTTAGGTCAGTTGCTTAGAACTAAATCATTGAATTAGTGAAGGTTGGATTTTACTTTTGTAGAATGGAACAACCGAGGATGTGAAGAAGATTGTCACCATGCTTAATGAAGGTGAAGTCCCTTCAGAAGATGTTGTGGGTAAGTCATCGATCTAAGGCTTTTTCTGAAGTTCTCTGTGTATAAATTCCTAGTCATGCCTGTTGGAAAATGTTAGTAATTTTCTTGTTATCTTGCAAATTTTACATAACTTTGTGATAGTTAGCTTTAAGTATTGGCTCCAAAGTCTGTTCTAATAAAAACAATATAGAATATTTGGTAGTGATTCTTGATCTAACTGTTCTTTCATTCTGATCGGTGTTGTAATTCAACTGATCTAAGACTCATATGGTGCACTCTGTTTCTCCCAGAGGTTGTCGTGAGCCCACCATTTGTGTTTCTTTCTTTGGTTAAGAGCTTGTTGCGGCCTGATTTCCATGTTGCGGCACAAAATTGTTGGGTTCGCAAAGGTGGTGCCTTCACTGGGGAAGTTAGGTATGTACTTATAGATTTTGTCTCTCACAGCAGCCACTTAAATACATTTGTCAGCGATCATGGTCTTGCAGTCTTCAAATTTTGTTATATCAAACAAAATGTTACTACTTTTTATCGGCAATGTTTTTGTTGCCCATGTGCTAGGAAATTGTATTCCGGTCATTGTTTTAAATGTGTGTTCTCCTTGTTATAAAGTGCTGAGATGCTTGTGAATTTGGGCGTTCCTTGGGTCATTATCGGTCACTCTGAGAGAAGACTTATTTTGAACGAATCAAATGAGGTAATTTATGTAGATTTAGTATGTGCAATTTGCATAATAAACAGCAATCGTAACCTTATTTATTCATATTATTTGTTGATTGTATTTTTGTATCATTCTGTGTATCATGTAGTTTGTTGGAGATAAAGTTGCATATGCACTTTCACTAGGCTTGAAAGTGATGGCTTGTGTTGGTGAGACTCTAGAGCAGCGAGAATCAGGATCCACTGTGGACGTGGTTGCTGCACAAACGAAAGCAATCGCAGGTGCTCCATTAATATAGCATAACCCTTAGCTGTTTCCTATTTTAGCTATGTTTAGTGAAGCACATGACCAAGTTGACAAAAGGAAGTTAAGGACATGTATGGCACACTTACATGTCAAATTTTTTTTGATGGTATATGACATGGTGATGGATTTATACAGTAAGATAACATTTTGTATTAATGGATGATTATGTATATGTAGCATCAGACGGTAACTCCTTTATTATTCTTACGCAGCTAAGGTGTCTGACTGGACTAATGTTGTTTTGGCTTATGAGCCAGTTTGGGCCATTGGCACTGGAAAGGTTGCAAGCCCTGCTCAGGCTCAAGAGGTAAATCTGCACCTTAGTTTGTTTTCCAATGTACTGGTTCAACCATCAGCATGTTAAAGCAGTCATCTGCAATGTTCATTACTATCTTCTGGTATCTAGATGGGGTAGGCTATGAAACCATGTCAACTTTTCTTAGACTTTTCCTCCGTCCTAATGTAAGTGTCTTATTGACTTCTTTTGCAAAATTTAAGAATGAGTGGATTATGCATTGACTTTCCTCAGATAAACGGTTAGTCACAAATAAGGATATTAGTGGCTGCATTTCATGCATATAATTATCTCCCTAATAAGGAAAGTGGACATTCATTTAGGACATTCAAATTAGGAAAGTATGATACTCATTTTGGGACAGAGTGAGTGATTGGTAAATAAGAACTAGTCCCAGTTATAGAGTTTTTCAGGTTTGTGTTGGGTGTCTTCTGCTAACAAATTGATTATATACGTGACAGGTTCATTTTGAACTAAGGAAATGGCTTCATGAGAATGTTAGTGCTGAAGTTGCTGCTTCAACCAGAATTATGTATGGAGGTAATAATCTTTCTCTGGACATTTCTTACTGTACCTATACTTGATAACTTCCATGATTTGTTACCTTCCCTTCCCTATTATATTTGAGTGTACATCTTATTGTTGATCACCCAATCAGTGTCTTACATTTTTTCTTGTTGCAATACTTCTGCTCCAAGTGTCTTGTTTCAAGACTTGAGCTAATAAATTCACATCAACTGTCAACGGTACCATCATCTTATAGTTGCACACGCAGTGGGCTTGATGTTTATAATATGATTGTTGAAACTGAGTCGATAGTTCTGAATACAAGGACGGTCTGTGGTTCTTCCATTGTTGTCCTAAATTCGCCACTTAATGCATTCAATACAGGTTCTGTTAATGGAGCAAATTGCAACGAACTGGCAGGGCAGCCAGATGTTGATGGCTTTTTGGTTGGTGGAGCGTCCCTCAAGGTGATTATTTTCCAACATTGTTCCATCATTATCACCATCTGTGTGTTTCTCCTATTTAACTTATCAGGTCATCATTCTAACTCAATTTTTTTATCATCAGCCCGAGTTCATTGACATTATCAAGTCGGCCACTGAAAAATAGCAGTTCAGAAGCGAGTCTTAATTTTTGTTACTGCCACACTATCAAGTACAATAAATAAGGCAGGATCTGTAAGCATTTTTGTTTTCTGATTAAATGAACTCAAATACAGCTGCTCATTCATTGTTGTAAGGATTTGGTTACTCATAATTAGAGATTTATGAGTATGGACCAATTGGAGACATAATCTCCTAGGCCAACCATGTAATGTGGTGTGTCTTGTGTTCATTTAATTGCGTGGATAAGTTGTGAAGTTGACAGCAATCTGCTAGAATGTGACAAGAAGGTACATGCAAAGTATAGGGACAACTTTATTGGTGATAAGAGAGGAATTGACCAGGCCTTATCTTTTTAATGTATGGGTACCATGTTATTACTAGATTTTGCCATGCTCTTTCCCAAACTCATATTTGGTTAAGTATATTTTGTCTGCATTATTGACTTCCTTTCTTGTGTGATTGGGTATAGTTTCTCTCACCAAATCATTGGTGGAAAGTTCACTTAAATTTTGTCCGGACAAAGATGCAGCAAAATAATGTCATGAACTTTGTGTACTAATTAAGGATACAAATTTTCGTTGCCACGATTTTTAACTCACTGACAGGTTTTTCTTGCATGTAAGGTTTTGATATGGCACAATTATTTGAACTTCGATCATCAGCCTCTGGGTATAAGCATTGATCTTATGTGAGTATTTATCTCTTACAGAGCAAACTTTAGGAACAACTTCCATTTGATTTGGGTCATCTTTGATAATAATAATGAGAAATTTGGTGTCTCCTTTCCATATTCTTGTATTTTGGGTAAAAGTCAAAATTGGGTGGCAATTGGAAACCCATATCCATGCTCCTTGTTGCCTCCCATAATCCTGGGTTTTTGATATGGTGGCAATAAGACATGTTTCGAATGCATTTACCGAATCTCATGTTTATTTTGTTTTGGACCAGAGATTTTTTACCTCTGTCATGTTTTGGGGTATCTCTACCTCGTTGAATTTGAAATATTTTGTTTCTTTATAAGATAACACCATGATAAGTATAGTGTAAATTGAATAAATTTTTGTGTGATATGTAAATTTGATTTTGGTCTATGACAATTACGATATACCATTTTTCTTACAACCGGATAATTTAATTATTTTTAAATAAATACTTATAAGACAATTAAATAGTGACAGTCAATCAAACTTTAATTGTCCATTCATCTAAGTTAGTATAGAAAACAAGAAGAAATGACACGTTTGAGGGCAAACATAGTAAAATAATAGGTAGCTTGAGTTATGAATTGAAGCACTCATATCCCAATGAAGGACCAGCTGGTGAAATTGAATATACGTATATTTATAGTTTAGTAGGATTAGGATGGACAGAATTGGAATATACACGCATGCATTGAGTGCAGACACAGTCCTTAAAAGCCTATTCAATTCAATTCCGTTTGTACTTGCAAGTCCACACCCATTTAATTTCATCATCATCGTCACCAAAAACGACACCCTCTTAATTATTACCCAACAACCTTCCCCATTACTCTAAATTTTGAGTTTATGTTAAATTAATGATAAAAAAGGGTGTGTTACTTTCTGGAAGCATCCATGAGCCGGTTGGATACTGTACAAAATTAATTATTACAAGCCACCTTTGAAATCCGGCACTTGCTTGGTGGGCTCCTACTTGACTTTGGTAAGCCTAAAACGTCAACATAAACGAGCAGTTTTCCAACCATTTTAAGATTCGTGTCGTGGGGTTTCATTGTCTTTGTTAAGGTGGTTCGGTTTTATTTTTTCAACTCTCACCATTAATTCTCAAAGCATCACCAAGTGCCCAATAATTTAAGATCCAAGCGTGTTATTTATGTTATCATGTTTGTATATATACAAAGATACACTTTGGTATAAACCAGTTCAAACTGTCCAAACCAATCATAAGGTTAGATTAATAGAAATCTGCGCACACGTTCTCTTAATGACGACATGTGTCTAAAAAAGTTGATCTACGGTGTTTGGACACTTCACCATGTTTGTATTTGATTCTCTCTCTATATATATATGATGATAATATGGTACGAACCTCACCCTGCAAATCATGCGAACTCATGAGAGTGCGAGCGTGTGCGCTGATATGATGGACACAAAAAAATATATTTTTTTCTTTTAGTCCTTATACCAATTCACTGATAGAATAGGATAATACTTTTTTCTTTACGTTATGAAATGGAACCGTTCTCCTTGCCACATGACTTCCTCAAATTAATTTTCATAATTCTCACACATCTTTTATTTATCAAGGTAATGTATCACTTTATATATAAGTCCAATTTTTAAAGATTATTTAATTATGTTTGGTTGATTGGGACCGTTACATTTCTGGATTTGCTCAAATACTTGTTAATTTGGATTTGGTACGTACACACAGATAATGAAGATCTTTCGTTTTGTGCATATGTAAATGCATTTATAAATAATATAAACAAGCATGGATAATATATCGGATACATGGGATATATTTCTTAGGACAATTGGAAAATACACAAAATTCATAGAATCAAGATTTAGACTAATATAATTCGTAGCACCCGTACTTAGACAGAATAATCCATATCGGTTTTTTATTTTTCCTCTTCTAGTTTCATTTCATATTGACAACTTATTGTCTGGTAAGAAAATTGAAGATTTTAGGGAAGAAAAACACAAATACAAAAAAGAAAAAAAATGACATTTTTATGCACCTAAATATATATTTTTGATGGTTTCATACACTTTTCAGTATCTGAATTTCATATTGAGACAACTTACTCCTCAAATATTGTTAGATCATATTAGGTTTGTTATATTTAATTTCTTATATTTATGTTTCCTTTCTCATATATATTAGAGTTTCTTATTTTATTTTTATTGTCTATAAAAAATAGAGGTCTCTTGTAATTAACTACACACATTAATAATAAATCTCTCTTATTTCTATCAAATATCAAAAATATCGAAATTACCCTTGGGATTGAGCCAGTTCAATTCCAACCAGACCCAACCATAATTTAATTAATATGAAATTACTTAATACCAAATTTATCAAATAATTTAAGGGTATATTGGTCTTTCAAATAACAAATTAAAAACTGAAAAATAAATTATTAAATTACAATTATCCTCATTGTTCATCATCTTCTTCATGCCCCCTCCGACAACCCTCCAATGTCCCCTCCAGCAGCCTCTGGCGTAACGACGTTGAGGAGGATGTCACGGCCGCAGCCGAGGTCGAGGGTGAAGCGGATGGAGGACCAGTCGGGAACATAGGCGACCTTCTACGGCGACCACCGAGACTGGCCTGATACACTCCAGATCTCCACAAACACGATACTTAGCCTTGGAATTGGACTCATCCCCAAAACCCAAACCCAACCGAATCGAATGCAAATGGGCACTCCACGACCCAAATCAGGAGACACCCAGACGCTAGCGGAGCCGTCGAAAAAGCGGAGACAGGTGTGGGCGGAGGATGGTTTTGGGTGGGTTAGGGTTCCGGCGAGGACGATGGAGTGGTGAAGAGGATTTGGGTGTGAGGTTCGAGGAGGAGGTGGTGGTGGCCGGAGGATTACATGGATTGGTCGCCGGAGAAGGTCGCCGGCGGCAGCGACAGAGCGCGAAAAGACAATGACTTCAAGGTTGAGGGAGGTCATGAGAACGAGTATGTCGGAGAAACACATGCGAGGAGGGGGCGGCGGCGGAGGAAAGGACAGAGAAATGGAGAAAGAAGAGAGTGTGTCATTCAATTGAAAATTTGATGAATAGTTGATGGTAATTTCGTATTTTTACCCTCTTTAAAAATTGGGCTGGTTCTTTCCATTAGATCAAATTTAATTTTGGTTCAATTCAGGAGTAATTTCGGTATTTTAAAATTTTAAGAGTAAGTTGTCCTAAAATAAAATTCAATACATATAAAGAAAAAAAAACTGTAAAATATAAAAATATCAAAAATATATATTTATGTGTACTAAAGTGTCCTTCTTCGTCTAAAAGAAGGCAATGGTCCATTGCAAGAACTGTGTCTGCGTCACAACGAAAGTGTATTGAGTGCAAACAAAAATGTTTAAAGACAACGAAAGAGAAAAAAATGAAATAAAAAAACTCAACTTGTTTGGTTCATGACCACACTCACAAGTCTTTATAATTATTTCAGTCCAATTGACTCAATTTGGTATATACAACCGATTTTGAATCTTCTTTATTTGTTCCGAATGAGAACACCAGAGCTGCCTTTTAGTTTTAGCCAAAGCCATCAACAAAATTGAGATCGAACGGCTGAGAATGGTTGGCCTCTAAATGCAATTTATAATTTTATAGGCTTATCGATTGTCTCTGACCAAGTCTCTCAATACTAGAGACTAGAAAAAGGAAAGATTGTATAAAAATGGTGAGCTTCACTGCACTGCACCTGGGAGGGACCATCCCGCCATTAAAGTTCTTCTCCTAACCTTCCCTCCTTCTTCCTCTCGCGACCCTTTTCTAAAAGATAACCGCTTTAATTACTACCATTCAGTTTTGCTTCGTTTTCTGGTCAATTTCTGTCTGATTTTTTGGAAAGTTGTTTTCTTTTCTCTCTATACACCTCCTTCTTCGGCTTCCCAGGGCATAGAAAAGCGGTTTTTCGAAAACCCATCTCGATTTTGTTGCCCTCCTGCGTTTGGCTCCCAGGAATCTAGGTGGGTTTTCGATTTTCTTTCATTTTCTCTTTTCTGGGTTTATATTGGTTTGTCTTGTTGTCTACTTTCATGTTCTCAGAGTTCCTGGAGGTTCTGTTTTGAAATTTTGTTGCGTGAAAAGGGAAGAGGAATATGCACATGCTTTCCTTGTTCTTGTTTGTAATGACCCAGATCTGAATCGTGTTTGCTGTTAAATTTCCAGTCAAGCAATCTGGTTTCTTTTCAATTGTGGGATTGGTTTCAATGGGAATTTGCTTTAGCGCCAGAATAAAAGCTGAAAGCCCATTGAACACAGGTACTGTGGTGTTTTAGCTTTTGTTTGTCTTTGATTATTGTCTTGTCTGATGATCCAATTAGTGATTATTATCTATGTCACTGTGTCAGTACAGTCTGTCTTCATATGAAATATAATATTTGATTGATTGTAAGTGTTGTGTAGATTCTGGTATTATTGAGGAAATTTTGGATTAAGGGTCCATATCATGTGGTATTAATGAGTTGATTTTGTTTGCCAAGTTGCCTGTTGGTTTTTTTCTAATTTCATCTATTTGGCTCCTCAATTATTGAGTTGTTTTACTTCCCAATTTACCAAAAAGGGATCAGAATCAGCCTGGTGGTAGTGCCCCCCTCAAATAAAGACCCCAAGTCACAATTGAGATGAGATATGCATCCTATTTAACTCAAAATTATTATTTCAATTTGGGAATATGTTCATAACAAAATGGTATACTTTCACCATTTTCTCAATTTTATTGTCGCTTCATATTTTAATTGGGAGGGGGAGTGTTAGATTCGTCCCCCTGTGACCTTTTGTTTAACCCGAGTCCAACAGAGGGATCCACTTTGGGAGTGAAGCTTTCCCAAAGGTTAATTTTTTTATACAAGGGACTTAAACTGAGACATTGTTTAGGAGGGACCAAAGATCCTTACTACTCGCTCGGACATTATTGGTCAAACTTTAGTTTTTCCATTTCATTTTTAATATGACAACAATCATTGATTTATGGAGGATAATGAATGTATTTGTGCCGGGGGAATTCAAAATATTATTGGTATTTTTCCATTTCCTATTTAATGTGACAGCAATGGTTGATTTATGGAGAGTAATGCATGCATTTATGCAGGGGTAAGTTCAAAACCTGTCAGCACAAATGGGAATGACAGTGGCACATATAGCAAGGTCTCGTCGGCTTCAGTGCCACTGACTCCTCGAAGCGAGGGTGAGATCTTGCAGTCTCCCAATATGAAAAGCTTTAGTCATGCCGAGCTCAAATTGTCCACCAGGAACTTTCGTCCCGATACAGTGTTGGGAGAAGGTGGTTTTGGGTCAGTGTACAAGGGGTGGATTGATGAGAACTCATTTACCGCTGCCAAGCCTGGGACCGGGATGGTTATTGCTGTCAAAAGGCTTAATGCAGAAAGCTTCCAAGGTCATAGGGAATGGTTGGTGAGTCATCTCCACAGTTATTTGCTGATGTCAAACTAATACTAACCTCGTCTAAGAGAACCTGCTATATTTTCTATGTTCGTGGTCCCTCCAATAGGATGGATGCACCTCCATTGATGCATCGAAAGCTTTTAAAACTATATTTTCCTAATTTGCTTTCGGTTTCTTTGAATCCTTAGGCTGAAGTGAATTATTTGGGGCAGCTTTATCATCCTCATCTTGTGAAGCTACTTGGGTACTGCTTGGAAGATGAACACCGACTTCTTGTATATGAATTCATGCCTCGAGGTAGCCTGGAGAATCATTTGTTCAGGAGTGAGTTCCTTATATCCCCTGTTTCAATCTCGATCTTATTGAATCTACTCAACTTAGTTTTGAGTTGTGATTAACACGTCGATAAATTATTTTCTTTATCAGGAGGTTCTTACTTTCAGCCTCTTTCGTGGAACCTGCGCTTGAAGGTTGCTCTCGGTGCTGCAAAGGGTCTTGCCTTTCTACACAGTGCAGAAACTAAAGTAATATATCGGGACTTCAAGACTTCAAATATATTGCTTGACTCGGTATGTGATGGTGATGCATATCTTTACTTTCTTGTCTTTGAGGTTTTATGTGATACACAGCTCCTCTTATCATTTTTTTTGGATTGATAGAACTATAATGCAAAACTCTCTGATTTTGGGTTGGCTAAAGATGGGCCAACGGGGGACAAGAGTCATGTGTCTACCAGAGTTATGGGGACATATGGATATGCAGCTCCAGAGTATCTAGCTACAGGTGCTTATCAAAATCTTCCACTCACGTGCTTTAGTCAAACTTGCATTGACCATTGATTTGTTAATCATACAATTTTTATCCATCTTAGGCCATCTAAGTGTGAGGAGCGATGTATATAGTTTTGGAGTCGTTCTCCTAGAGATGCTGTCTGGCCGAAGAGCAGTAGACAAAAACCGGCCTTCAGGAGAACAAAATCTGGTGGAATGGGCAAGACCGTACCTTGGAAACAAACGGAAAATCTTCCGCGTTCTGGACAGTCGTCTCGAAGGACAGTACTCCATGGAAACGGCTCATAGGGTGGCCAGCCTGGCATCGCGATGCCTGTCTACAGAAGCCAAGTTAAGACCAAAAATGGAAGAGGTGGTTACAGAGTTAGAACAGCTCCAATGCTCCAAGGAAATTCGCAGCAGTAAATCCATCAATGAGACTAAGCTTCGGAGACGAAGTGCAGAGGTTACTGGTAGTACCAAGAGAACTGTTTCTTACCCGAGGCCGTCTGCTTCCTCGCTTTATGCTTGAGAACTTAACAGAGGACGGCTCTTGGAATAATTTGTACAGTTACCGTCGTTTCGATGTATGTTGTTAAGATCAAACTTGTGTGTGCACATTAACCAGTTGAAGCTATGTTCTTGGAGAATTCTGGGTTAACCTGGAAATATAGGTACAAGAGGTTTTGCTTTAGATCTCCTTTTCAGGTTCCACCTTGGTGCTGCTGCTGAAACTTTTTCTTTGGTTGTATATTATTTTTAGGTACATGTGCTATAAATGAAAATTAACTCATATATAAAAATTGAAACCAGTTACATATATGGAACACCCGAGACTTCTCTCGGGAAGCAAAATCATAATGGTGACTGACTGACGATCTGGACAACGCCAGTGGTGTGGTTCCGGGTGGAGACGATTAGGGGGGCTCGTCGATGATGTCGTAAGTGACGCCAGAGACGGCCATGAAGTAGGTGACGGTGACGAGAGCGTAGTGTAACTTCCAGACAAATCCAACTCGATTTTGTATGTGCGTTGCCATTTTGGCAACTTTTGCGCAAGCACGGCATGCAATTTTTACGAGCTGCCTACCTAAGTATGCCGGTGCATCCAAGCGTGATGATGGAAAGGCAAACCACATTGTGGCATCAACCTTCATGGTTAAGGAATTGAAATCACGACAAAACAAACATGCGGTGTCATCTAAGAACGATATGTCGGAAGGCTTTGTTACTAAGAAAATGCAGAAGCACAACAATGCTTCCAAGTAGGTGAACACGTAGGTGACTCGTGCTTACATAAAATAAGAGGTGACAAATCATTAGAGATTTTTTAGCGTACCTACAATATTTCAATTTATCACCCGATTTTAACTATTTTAAAGAGAGACTTGGAGTGTTTTTGGTATAAAATTTTGTATTATAGGCAGTGACGGATCCAGAAAATTTCATAAGGGGAGCAAAATTTTATAATAAATTTTAATTAATAAATAATATAATTAATTAATTATCAATATAATATTATTAAAAATAATAATTTTATTAATAAAATAATTACTAAATGTATATAACAAAAAATTATTCAAGCTTAATTATTTATTTTTTTAGTTGAGTTTAAATTTAACTTTCATATATATATAAATACAAAGTGAGTCAGTTTGCGAGCCTTACAAATTCTAATAGTTTGAGCTCGAGTTTGATTCGTTTATCAAACGACCCACCATTAGACTTAATCTCTGCATAAATTTTCTTAGAAAATTCACAAATGTACAATAATTAAGAAATAATTTAACTAATATAACATAATCGACAAAACAAAGAGTTTAATGAAAAAATAATTTAACTAATGTAATAGATAGTAAAAAAATAAGGGGTAATTACAGATCAGTACACCCGTCAAAACCTTATTTCATAATCAGTCCCTCAAGTTTGAAACTTTTTTTCTCGGTTCCCGAAGTTTAAAAAGTTAACACTTAAGTCTAAATTGTGATGGAAACCGTTAACTTTTTCTTTAATACCCAAAATGCCCTTATAATATAATGTACAAATGAGACAATTGTTTTAAAAGCGAAATGACCATTTTGCCCTTAAATAAATACCAAATCAAACTAATTGATATAGAGTAGGATTGTCTTTTAGTATAAACAAATAATATAATAAAAAGAACTAATGAAATGTCTATATTACCCTCATCTTCAACCTCACTCCCCTCCCTCTCTCTCTCCTCTCTCTCTCTCTCATTCGTCACTGCCTTATGCCAAATCCAACAAACTAAAAGGCAATTCATTACCCATTTTTTGATATTCAAATCAAATAATTTTCTAACTTTTCTTTATCAAAATGGTGGTTATATTCAAGTAACTTTGAATTAAAATTCCAGCAAACTTTCTTTAAAAAAAATAAATTCAGCAAGCAACTTGATATTTGTAGCAATCTCTGCGCAACCTCTCTTCCATAGCTTCACACCAAATCAACAAACCCACATCCAAAAAAGCAACATAAAAATCCAGAAAGTTTCAGGAACAAAGAACAAACCTTCGGTTAACACAATCCTACGCACACTAACCCACAAATCAAACTCAAATCCCCAAATCGAACCCAAGAAGGGAAGCACAAAATCTAGATCGAATCGAGGCAATGAATCGACGGAATTGCAGAGGAGCCGACGAGAGGTGAATCTGAGACTAGGTGTGAAGAGAAGATCGAAGATCGAGAGGTCAATGGGTACATAATCGGAGATACGGATCGAGCCATTTATGTAGGCGAAGGATTTGAACAACGCCTTTATTGCGACGGCGGAGGAGGGAGGTTTTCGAGGGATCTGCCGGAGCTCGCGGCGGCAGACTGGTCGAGGACGGGGAGGCGCTTGCAGAGGCAGGAGGTGGAGGGGTGATGCTATGAGTGTGCTTGAATTGTTGAGGAAGAATAGATGAAAAGATATGGCATTTTTTTAGAATTAGATTGATACCCAAGGACATTCTTTTCTTTTGAATCAACATTTTAATATGTTTTAATAATTATTTATTGAAATCAGTTTTGATTTTTAAGTTTTTTTATTTTTTTTTATATAAAAAGACAAATATGTCCTTCATTCATTAGTTAAAAATGTTATTCAATTGAGGGTAAAATGACCATTTCATATTTATTAAATAATTACATTTTTCAAAGTTAAACACCGAGGGTATTTTAGACTTTTTACAAACACTTTCGTTAGATATAACATAAATTAGACTTAAATGTTAACTTTTTAAACTTCGGGTACCGTTAAAAAAAATTTCAAACTTGAGGTATTGATTCTGGAATGAGGTTTCGACGGGTGTACTGATCTGTAATTACCTCAAAAAATAATTATGCCGATGAATAAAAAAAGAGGGTTTTTAAAAAAGTAAATAGATAATAAAAGATGTTCCAATATGAAAGCCCAACTATTAAAGTAAATTTAGGCCTAAAGATCATTAAAAGCACAAAACTATTGAAAACAATGTCAATTTTAAGGTTTGAAACTAAGACCTCAAAGATGAAACACTATGTCTTTACCACTAAGCCAAATAACAATTATTGTCTAGTTGTACAGTTTTTGTATACATATCAGAATTTAAAAGGGGGCATATCCAAATTCCAAAAAAAAATTATATAATTTTTTTTTCGGAATTTCCGGGCCAAGGGGGGGTGGGTTGCCCCCCCCCCCCCCCGGATCCGCCACTGTTTATAAGTACAAGGTCTTGTATTTTCAGTACAAATTATTGTCTTATCGGTATAATGTCATATGTTGTGCTCTCGACATGAGGTATTGTATTATGGTGCAAAATCTTGTGTTCTTGGTACAAGGTGTTGTCTTATTGGTATGATGTCATATATTGTGTTCCCGGTAGAAGGTTATGTATTGATAAGTACATGGTCTTGCGTTATTCGTATAATGTCTTGTCTACTTCAAATTTAACAAATCATAATTTTCTTAGGATGAAGATAATGCCAATATGGTCTACTTGGAATGCGAATCTTTGACGCTTGCATAAAGAGACACTCTGAGGTAGCAATTTGAAGAAACGATCTTTGAAATATTCTACTATTTTAAAATTAAATAAAAGTTACTAGTTCACTCTTAGGACAATAAATAGGCCGACACAAATTTTGATACCCTTAGATGTTAGGGGAATTAGACAAGCCCGGAACAACCAATTTAACACAACTATTTGTAATATCTAAATGAGGTAATTTCAATTAGGTCACTACAAAAGTTTGTAGTTTCATTTAGATCACCAAAATTTTAATTTAATTTGTGAGGTCACCAAAAAAAACTATTTTCTCAATATTATAATTTTGTTGGTTATTTTTGATGTACAAAAATTAATGATCAAAATATCCTTCAGCCACTGATACTCGCCAAGAGCTTTGGCCATTAGAAGCAGTTGATTTCGTCAGACACCCCATCTTGATTTTCCCGGCTACTAGAAGCTCGTCAATTTCGCGACCCTCATTGTTTTCTTTCAAACCATAGTCGATTTCAACAAAATCTCGTCGATTTCAACAAAATCTCGTCGATTTTGTCAAATCATCGTCGATTCATCCAAACCCTCATCAATTTCGACACTCGAGCTCCTCGATTTCACATCAAGCTCATCGACTTTGCAAAACCCTCACTGATTTCTTCCAAACCTTGTCAATTTCACCAAATCCTCGTCGATTTCTTCCAAACCCTCGTCGATTTCACCAAACCCTCTCGGCTCCGACGACCCACACCAGATTGGAGGAGTAGAGAGCCTGCCCCGACAGTCCGCCGCCGTTAACGAAGGACTGCGTCATAGAGACATTCTCATCCACGGTGTTGTTGGCGGAGCTGATGCTGGAAGGACTAATGATTCAACACCGGAGCCATGACGGTAGAAACAGGGTCTCGATAGATCAGAGCTCTTGAAAGCTTCCATCACTGAGAGAAAATTAAATTAAGGGGAACGACACATTTTTAAAATTTGAAAATAAATGAGGGGCGATTTGATTTTTTTTGGTAATCTCACAAATTAAATTAAAATATTTGTGATTAGGCTACAAACTTTTGTTCTGACGTAAGTAAAATTACCCCTAAATAGAATTACCTAATTGTACATGATAACAAGATTGAGGAAATATGTGGCTTGAATTTTGATGATGAATATAAGAAATTGACTTGAAGGGATGAATGTTTTGGAAAGACATCTATACTCGCGCGCAATGCAACCAATTACCACTTTTAATTTACTGTTTTACCACTTCCATGAAGGCGAGTACGCACCATTCTCCACTCCCGCGATGATGGGTCCATTTTGATTCCGCGGTAAATATCTGATTTCCGTAATAGGAAATAAAGGTGCAGAGAGAGACGGGTCTGTTGCGTTGAGGAAGACACAGAGAGTTTTTGCAAGCTCCTTCAAATACTCGCGAGCAGCTGGAAAACCCTAGAATCCTCTTGCTCTTGGTATCGCCTCTTTCTCTCTGCCGCTGCTAACGCAATGTAAGATTCTTGTGCTCTCTTTCGATTTTTCTTCTCTCATTCCTTTGTTTGAATCGGAAAGTGTGCATGTTACTCTCTTTCACTCGTTTTGCTGGCGATCGATTGCTTGATGATAAATGTGTTCTTAATGGGGTCGAAATTGAATCTCAGTGACAATATTAATTATCTTCTTAATGTTTGTGTGAAATCGCTCTCTAGGATACATTTTTTTTTCTGTCTCTCTCGATCATTCTCGGTCTTCACCTCAGATCCGACATTGTTGTAGTATTGTCGTAAGTTTTTGCCGTCATTTCCAGATCCGGCGTGTAGAGTTTTGCATCCGTTTGTTGATGTGTTATGTGGTGGAATTGGTTTTCAGTATTGCAAGTTGTATGTGCATTAATGATCCAATATAGGTTATTGGGGATGCATTATAATTTGCAATGACTTAATGCATAGTTCAATTTAAAAAAAAATTACACACTTAATTTTAGTATAAAATATCGCCCCCTTTGAAAATTTTCTAGTTCCGCCCCCTGAATATGGCTAATCTTTATATTTCGATGGAAATTTTGTTTATTATTGATCCAATTTACTATATAGCTAATCTTCATGTTTGTTGTTTAGAAATAATCAAGATGGATACAAATGCACGCGATCATTTTCAGAAGATAATTTTAGAGCATGAGGATGTTGAATCAATCTTGGAAGCCCAGAAGAAAAAACACGATCATCAGCAGACTGAGCTGCAACAATGTATAGAACTGCAGAAATATGCACACGATCATTTTGAAAAGGAACTTATAGAGCATGAGAAGGTTGCGTCAATCTTGGAAGCTAAGAAGAAAGATCTTGAGCTGCAAGAGGAGCAGCTAGAACAACGTGAAGTCAATAATGAAAACGAGAGAAAGATGCTACAGCGCCTACAGCATGACATGGAAATGGAAATGGTAATGCGCTCATCGTTGCCCGACCTCATAATGTAATGGCTAAGTTTGACCACCTCATGCAGCCCTGTTTGAGAATTAGTTTATTCTAGTTTGTCTTTGTCACCCTTTTAATATTAAGTTGATCACCAGCTACTAGATTTTAATTTAGGGAGAAGACAACTGTTTTCTACACATATATGTGTCCATCAACCCTTACTTCTTTAAAAGGACTCCACTATAAGTAAATTGCAGCCGAGCTTACATTGATTTCAAAATTTTAGCATGCTAACCGAAGCAATTTTCTGTTACCAACAAATATAACAGTTCTTCTCCGATGGTCAACTTTCTACCTGGGCAGTTATATTTCCATTCTCCTCTTAATTTCTGAACTCACTCATGATAAACACTTATATTGTTGATTGTTCTTGCAGAATAAGCAGGCAACCTTGGAGCAAAAGAAGGCTGACGAAAAGGTTTTGAAGTTGGCAGAAGATCACAAGGTTTGTTCTTCCCTCTTATACTAATAGTGGAGTTGTAATGGCATATAAAGTATGCACTAATTTTACAAGTTTATAATTTCTACTCTGACTGAATAATAGGAAGCAATGGGGGACCAGCACACAAAAATTATTGAACTGGAAAAGAAGCTTGATGACAAAACATTATTGGAGCTGGAGATAGAGCGGATGATAGGAGTTTTGCAAGAGATGAAGCGTAGGGTAAGAGGAGATGAGGAGATAGTATACAAGCAAAAGATGGAAAAAATTGAGGAAGATTTGAAAGAGAAAGTAGAAGAATTGGAGGATGTGGAAAGGCTTAATCAAACTTTAATCGTCAAGGAGCGCAAAACTAATGATGAATTGCAGGACGCCCGCAAGGTGCTCATCCAAGTAAGCATCTCTCTTTCTCATCTCGATAAATATTAAATCCCAAAGATATGTTTAGTTTTATTAGCATTGAAAAATAGTGTTTGTAGTTAGTTTATTTCCAGCGGTCTGGAATTTTACACCAGCACCTCAATCTTATGCTCTTTCTTCACTCTTCCAAAGAACTCAACAGAGTTTTAAAGAAATTTAATTTTTAATTAGGCATGCTAGTACTTTATATTATTGGTAACATCGTCATGTATAAACTATGAAGCCAGAAAATAATCATGTATGTATGTTGAAAATAACAATTTATTTTGATGGATTTATGTCATTTAGTGATGGAACTACTTTTCTGTCACCTGAGTTAGAACATATGCTTAAGATGCATTAGTGTTTATTCAGAAAACTTATTGAATGGGATTTGCAGTTCCACCTGCATTTCCTTTTTCTTCATATCATTGTTTTTGTGTGCCTGGTTTAGCTGACCAATGCATTGTGTTTAATTAAATGTTTGTCACATGTTGGTTCTCTGACTACTTTCTTGTTTCTACAAATTTATAAATAATGACACTGCCTTAGATGTTATAGTTCAGCGATATCTTTGAATTATGTATCTGGTTCCAATAGTACATTTTGAATTTCATTCAGAATAAACCTACATGGGGATCAATGAAATATGACATACTTTTGATAATCATGCATATTAAAGTTGTGAATTATGAACACTAATATATTTGGTTGGTTACCTTCTGCTAGTTGGGAGAATTGACATGGCTAAAACCTATGATATTATTTTTTGTTTGGGGTGGCTTAACAATCTTCATAGTTTCCCAGAGTTATGTATTTTTCTTGGATGTAAATATAACTCTTTTTCTAGAGGACATTATATTCTTTATTCTACTGCATTTTGGTTGTCATTCCTGCCATAAGCTACACTAGATAAGAGAATTATGACATGCATTCGGTCAAGCATATGCATTTTAACTTTTGCTTGAATCATATGTTGTCGACCTTGTTGACTGGTTGGGTACACATTGCTCCAGTGTTTGAAGGATCAGAAAACTAGGAAAGAGCCTTTGATTTGTATCAATAGAATGGGAGAGCTTTCAGAGGAACCATTCCTTATTGCAGCCAAGAGAAAATTTTCCGATGAAGAATCTTCCATCAAAGGAATGGAACTTTGTTCCCAGTGGGAGGATTACATGAGGGATCCAAGCTGGCATCCTTTCAAAATGATCACAGTGGATGGAAAATTTACGGTGTGTGTCATTTCATTGAACAATTATTGGTGGAAATTCGGAATTCCCTGTATTTTGAGCTGAATGTTACCTTTATTATGCTTAACAGGAAATAGTTAATGAAGAGGATGAAAAACTGAAACAGTTAAAGGATGAATACGGTGATGAAGTTTATGATGCTGTGAAAATTGCAATGGGTGAGATGAACGAATATAATCCAAGTGGTAGGTACGTGGTACCAGAGCTGTGGAACAATGAGCAGAAGAGGAAGGCAAAACTGAAAGAGGGAGTGGCATACCTCCTGAACCACTGGAAGCAACTCAAACCTAGTGCCAAGCGTAGGCGGACTTAGAAGGTAAGAATCTATTCGAAAATTTAATAATAATCATTTCAACATTATGCATGCATGAGAATGTTCTTTTCAAATTTGTATCGTTGCTCTTTAACCATGTTATACATTTCAAGTTGATCGTTCTGTGATGCCTAATATATAACCCATCTGGTAGAAAACTTGCTGATTTTGGTATTAAGAATTTACAACCTTACTCCTGCTTTGTAATAAAAAGATCATCAGTTTCCCTATTTTCCCTGGTGAAAGTCATTTCCCTTTCTTAAAAACCATAAACTATATATTCCACATCGAAAAACAGTATTAGTTGTCTTAGTGTTATTGTATGTATCAACACTTTCTAAATTTGGTCTCATCTGTATGCTAATATATAAACTCATGAAGGTGGGCGTCTTGTTGGGGAAAGTGGTAAGAATCTCAAGGAAGAGTTGACAGGGAAAAGATTTAACCCAATGAGGGTTCATCCGTTATGGAACCGTGGAGGTCATTCTGGATTTGCCATTGTAGAGTTTCAAAAAGATTGGGCAGTTTTCAACAATGCAATGGAGTTTGAAAAATATTTCGAAGTCGGTCACAGAGGGAAGAAGGATTACTACACAGCAAGGCAACGTGGAATCCAACTATATGGATGGATTGCACGAGATGATGATTATAACCAAGGAGATCTAATTGGTGATCATCTACGTAAAAAGCGGGATTTAAAAACTGTATCAGATAAATAGGCTGAAGATAGCAGGCGAGAAAAATGGCTTGAGTCAAACTTAAAAAACACCTTAGAGGACAGGAGCAAACGTCTTAAAGAGATGGAGTCTAAATTCCATGAGACTGACCAATCTGTAGACAATCTGGTCGAACAGAAGGATGAGATGCTTAAAGCTTATAACGAAGGTATGGATTCTTCTTGTGAGACCCTGAAGTGATAGTAAGCTTTATAGTTACGGATTTCTACCACCAAAGTCACTTTAAGTTTAAAATTTTATTTGTCTTAATGAGCTAATATAACTAATCTTCATATTTTGTTGTTTAGAAATAACAAAAATGCAGAAAAATGCACGCGGTCATATGGAAAAGATATTTGTAGAGCATGAGAAGGTTACGGCACACTTGGAAGCTCAAAAGAAACAGCTTGAGCAGCACCAGAAGCAACTGGAACAACGCGAAGTCAATAATGAAAATGAGAGAAAGAAGCTACAACGCCTACATCATGACATGGAAATGGTAATGCGCTCATCATTGCCTGACCACATAATATAATGACTATGTTTTACCAGCTTATGCAGCCCCGTCTCAGAATAAGTGTATTCCAGTACTTTTGTCACGCTTTTATTATTAAGTTGATCAGCAGTTGGCAGATTCTAATTTAGGGGGAAGATAACTGTTTTCTACGCATAGATGTTTCCATGAACTGTTATTAAAAAGGACTCCGGGTATAAGTAAATTGCAGCTGAGCTTACATTGAATTAAATTTTTTAGCATGCTCATCGAAGGAATTTTCTGTTACCAACAAATATAGTCGTTCTCCAATGATCAACTTTCAACTGGGGCTGCTTTTCTTAATTTCTGAACTCATTCATGATAAACACTTGTATTGGTGTTTGTTTTTGCAGAATAAGCAGGCAACCTTGGAGCAAAAGAAGGCTGACGAAAAGGTTTTGAAGTTGGCAGAAGATCACAAAGTTTGTTCTTAACTCTTTTCCTTGTATTTGAATTGTAATGACATGATGAGTATGCACTAATTTTACAAGTTTATAATTTCCACACTGACTGAATAATAGAAAGCAAAGGAGGACCTCCACAAAAAAAATTCTTGAACTAGAAAAGAAGCTTGATGCCAAACAAACACTGGAGTTGGAGATAGAGCGAATGAGAGGAGCTTTGCAAGTGATGAAGCATATGGGAGGAGGAGATGATGATATATTATACAAGCAAAAGATGGAAAAAATTGAGGAAGATTTGAAAGAGAAAGTAGAAGAATTGGAGGATGTGGAAGCGCTTAATCAAACTTTAATTGTCAAGGAGCGCAAAACTAATGATGAATTGCAGGACGCCCGCAAGGTGCTCATCCAAGTAAGCATCTCTCTTTCTCATCTCGATAAATATTAAATCCCAGAGATATGTTTAGTTTTATTAGCATTGAAAAATAGTGTTTGTAGTTAGTTTATTTTCAGCGGTCTGGAATTTTACACCATAAATGTTGCCAGTTGTCATAGGACTCAGCATAGTTTCAAAGAAATTTAAATTTTAATAAGGCATGCTGGTACTTTATATTGTTGGTAACATCATCATGTATAAACTATGAAGCCAGTATAACATCAGCATGTATAAACTATGAAGCCAGCAAATAATCATGTATGTATGTTGAAAATAACATTTTATTTTGATGGATTTATGTCAGTTAGTGATGGAGCTACTTTCCTGTTACCTGAGTTAGAACATATGCTTAAGATGCATTAGTGTTTACTCAGAAAACTTATTGAATGTGATTTGCAGTTCCACCTGCATTTTCTTTTTCTTCATATCATATTATCATTGTTATGCGTGCATGGTTTGGTGGGCCATGCATTGTTTTTTAATTAAATATTTGTCGTAGGTTGTTTCTCTGACTACTTTCTTGTTTCTATAATTTGTAAATAATGGCACTAGTGAAGATTTTATATTTTTAGTAGTATCCTTGAACTATGTATCTGGTTTCAATAGTATGTTTTGAATCTCATTTATAATATAATATGGCATACTTTTGATCAGTCATGCATTTAAAAGTTGTGTGAATTATGAAAATTAATATATTTGGTCGGTTACATCCGCGTGTTGGAAGCATTGGCATGGCTAGAACCTAAGGTTTTAGTATTTATTTGGATTGCATTAAGAACCTTCATAGTTTCCCAGATTTATGTATTTTTCTTGGATGTAAATACAACTGTTTCTTCTCGAGGACATTTAGCCCTCTATTCTACTGCTTTTTGGATGCATTCATGCCATAAGTTACACGAGATGAGAGAATTATGACATGCATTTGGTCAGAGCATATGTATTTTAAGTTTTGCTTGAGTCATATGTTGTAACTGGTTGAGTACACATTGCTCCAGTGTCTGAAGGAACAGAAAACTAGGAAAGAACCTCTGATTTGTATCAAGAGAATGGGAGAGCTTTCATCAGAACCATTCCTTGTTGCAGCAAAGAGAAAATTTTCTGATGAGGAATATTTTGCCAAAGGAATGGAACTTTGGTCGGAGTGGGAGGATAACATAAGGGATCCAAGCTGGCATCCGTTCAAGTTCAAATTCATCAACGTGGATGGATATTTCCTTTATTGTGCTTTGCAGGAAATAGTTGATGAAGAGGATGACAAACTGAAACAGTTAAAGGATGAATATGGTGATGAAGTTTACGAAGCTGTTAAAATTGCACTGACTGAGATTAATGAATATACTCCCAGTGGTAGGGTCGTCGTACCAGAGCTGTGGAACAATGAGAAAAAGAGGAAGGCAACACTGAAAGAGGGATCGACATACCTCCTGAACCACTGGAAGCAACTCAAACGTAAGCAGACTTAAAAATAATAATGATACGGTAATTATCCTTGACAATGTTCATGTTAAATTTGCTGGATTGCTCTTTAACCATGATACATATTTTGATGATGCATATTACAACTCATCTGGTATAAAATTTACTGATTTTTGGTATATTCTTCATACATGTCACCGTGTATCATGAGGCTTATGCTTATAATCTCTGGGTTTCACATGTTTCTTCTGATATCAAAATCAACTTTTGTTATGCCCAGTTCAGAATCCTGTGCATACCATGCATCAATACGGTGCAATGCAAAAAATAGCTCTATTTTGTTTACCATTAGATTTGCCAGTTTATTGATAGCTATATAGTCTGTTGTAGTATTTTAAATTAACAAGAGTTGAGTGATTGATTTCGTGGAATAATGGACAGACATAGTTTTACTGAAGACAGTGAGTTGAATCATGGGACTATGTTCTTATAGCTCAATTTAATTTGGGTGCATTAACAAAAGCAAGAATTAGGATCGATAAGAGATGGTAGAGAGAAAGGAAGGAAATAGAGTAGAAAGAAAAAAAAAGGTTGATGGCATAATTTTGAAAATTTGAATAACACTTAAGGGTATTTTGATATTTTTACTTTCAAAACTGATGGAGTTAGTAAGAGTGAGTGGTGACCTCAAAATTAAATTAAAAACGTGGTTATCTATATGAGAATTTAAACTTTTTCGGTAACATATCTAAAATTTTCCCTAAGAAGAATTTGAAGGGTTTTTTTCTTCTAAATAACCCATTAGTTGTATAGTCTGATTCAAATTACAATCAAAGTTAGCACTTACTCATAATTTGCGGTTAATTTCTAATATAACCTTATATGAATATTTAATCTCATTTATCTTGTAATATTTATATGCGTGGTTAATTTCTAATATAACCTTATATGAATATTTAATCTCATTTATCTTGTAATATTTATATGCTCAAAATAGTGTCAAGTTTTTTCAAGGGTATAAATGTAGTGCAAAGCAAAATTACTGCTAAGTTCAACTAAGGGCCATGAATTTCTAACAAAATTTTTCTTAAACAGAAACAACCAAGTAATCAAAAGTAAAAATAATAAATAAAAGCTTTTTATATGATTTGTCAATTATGAAATTAATTCTAATCAAAGAATCAAAATTCATAATTACTAGATAAGTTTGACTGAGTACATAGTATACATAACCAACGATATTTATATTTACATGAGACGAAAGAATTTGAAACTTCACGTATCGAGATCAAAACTTGACGCCGTAAATCTTTTGACTACGCCTTAAGAATACTGCACCCCCAGACAAAACGAAGAAAAAAACCGTAGCACTTCCTCAAACAAATTTCCTTTCTAAGTATCCAAATCCAACTCAAACAAAAATTGTTGCATAATAAACCAACAAAATTTAGTGTAGAGATAACTGAATGGAAGACAAAAAAACTTCATAACTTGTAAATATCAAACAAATCATAAACTGATGGGCATGACACGTTAGCGTAGAATAAAAATCAAGCTGAACATTGATCAACTTTACATTTTTGCAATTCATCAAATCATAGTGCCTCGGGGAATGCATTCTAGTACAAACGAGTTAGAATATTCAAAACGTCCGAATTTTTGTTGGGCGTTGGATCGATGAAGATCTGAGCGCGCGTTATCCCAGCGTGCGACACGTGACAACAAAGTTCTACCGAGTCCATCATGTTCTACTATTTCGCACTAATATCCTACCGAAGTTTATCACATTCTACCCATTCGAACGTTTGGACATTTCTACCTGATTTGTACATGATTGCACAAACAAACAAGCACCTATTATCAAATTCCACCATCTCTCTGTCCTCAATTTCATTTCCAAACATCAAATTGACATGCCCTGTAGAAATGATGGGTGGAATGTATTCTCCACCTTTTAGAGTTCAAATCTGGCATTATCGTAATCTTCCTGTGCTTGTTAGAGTTCAAATTCGAACATGATTTTTTGCTTTCCGTACAGATGGTTCATTGGGTGTATTCAAAGTGAAGAAGGCTAGATTTCATTTTAAATATCATGCTATATTTTAAATTAATTAAAAGTCAATCAAATTCATATTTATATGCACGCTTATGGTAATCAAAAGGTCACGACATGACATCAAAAGTTGAGGGGCACTTGAATAAGTCATAGGACGACCAATTTAACACAACTATTTTTAATATCTACAATGACTCGTGTAAATGACAACCGACAGTTCAACATAAAATATATATATTTTCTTGGAAAACAAGAAAATATTAATATTACTAAGATACTTGAAATTTGATGATCAGTACCATAAGTCAAACACCAAATCATTTACCCAATAAACTGTGGTAAGAAGTTAAATTAAATATTGAGTAGGCTTGAGATACATGATTTATTTTTGTTTAATTTCTATTTCATGAAATAATAATGATTTTAATGGAGGAATATTTGAGAAGGAGAAAATTGGCGCACACACCTGGCATGAACACCATATCCACTGTGAAGCTGCCAAGTGTACACCCTCCAAAATCGCACACTCAACCTACCTCCCGATATCTGTACTCGCGAAGCAGCCAATCATCTTTGAACTCATTGTTCATTTACTATTTTACCCTCCCTACTTCTCTGGAACCAAGAAATCACCACTTCCATGTAGGCGAGTAGGCAGTATTTTCCACTCCCCGCGAAGATGGGTCCATTTTTATTTCGCGGTTAAGTCTGATTTCCGTAATAGGAAATAAAGGCACAGAGAGACGAGTCTGTTGCGTTGAGGAAGACGCAGAGACAGTCATTACATTACAGCCTCCTTCAAAATTTGTTCCCATTCGCAGCTTCAAAAAACCCTAGTTTTTCTCCTCCTGCTGGTTTCGCCTCTTCGCTCTCTCTCTCTGCGCCGATTTTCTTAGAGCTCGGAGCTGCCTCTGCTACTGCAATGTAAGATCGTCGTGCTCTGTTTGGATGCCTAGAAAGTAGTTTGATTTTTCTTCTCTCATTTGCTGTTTGAATCGGAATGTTTGTTACTTTCATTTCTGATCTGTGCTATTGGTGATCGATGGCTAGACAATATTTTGATTTTTTCGTTCCTCATTCGGTGGTTGAATCGGAAAGTTTGTACCGATTCTCCTTTTGAGGTTTGTTTGTGTTCTTAAATCCGCTTCTTCTTCGTTTTGTTGGCGACGATGATAAACGTGTTTGGTTGCTGCGATTCCGTTTTCCAAGTTTTACTGAGTTCCAACTTCTTACCATGTAGATTAGGGATAGAAACTGAATTCTTACCATGTTGTGATAGTAGCAAGTATGAATTTGAGTAAGCAGAAATTTGCATCATTATTAGTGTCTTTTATTAAGAAAAAGTTGAGTGTGCATTAAGAAACTGCAAAATGTGTTATCCTGTTTCGAGCTCGGCCTACTCGTAAAGGAGTGTGAACTATCTGGAACATTTCTTGGTAGCTAATGTTTTAGCTAAATATCTACCTATGGGCATATGCCAACATCTTTAGCATTTAAGTTATACCATGATTTTGATGTACATATGCATTCCAACTAAATTTTGGGCATGTAATAGATTTATTAGCAGAGAAGTTGTCTTACTATCTTTGAATTTGGAGAAAAAGGAGGTATGAGAAACAGTTAATGATGCATATGGAAGATCACTGATACATTTTGAGTTTTTGTTACCATAGTATTGATTTGGAGTATTAATAATGGTGCATCTTGCCTTTATTATTGCTTGACTTGCAATTGACATTCATGGTTTGTATATTGGTATAACATATGATTTACCATGTGTCGTTAGCTTTTTAATACAAACTGTCAAATATAAACTGTCTAATGATTTTGGCTTTAGGTCTCATCGTTCAAACTCCTACCGAAAACTCAGTAGATCAGAACTGGAGGATTATGAGGATGATTGCTATAGAAACTTGAAGAAAGGATACTACGAGGTCAAAATCTCTGACACAGTTTATAGGTGCCCGTATTGCCGAGAGAAGAGGAAGGAAGACTACCATTTTAGGGATCTTCTACGACATGCTCGTCAAGGGTCAAGCAGCTGGGATTCCAAACTAAAGGCAAAGCACTTAGCTTTGGAAAGGTATATGAAGAAATACCTTAATGTGGAGACTCGAGTAGAAACTACAGACAAGAAGGAATGCCCTAGTACATCGGGTGGTGATCTGAAATCTGATAGTCCAAGTGTCACTGGAGCTGAGAAATACCTTAATGTGGAGACTCGAGTAGAAACTACAGCCAAGAATGAATGCCCTAGGATGACGGGTAGTGATCTGAAGTCTGATAGTCCAAGTGTCACTGTCACTAAAGCTGATCAACTATTTGTCTGGCCGTGGTTGGGAATTGTTGCTAACATACAAAGAAAACGGGAAGGTGGGCGTCTTGTTGGGGAAAGTGGTAAGAATCTCAAGGAAGAGTTGACAGGGAAAGGATTTAACCCAATGAGGGTTCATCCGTTATGGAACCGTGGAGGTCATTCTGGATTTGCCATTGTAGAGTTTCAAAAAGATTGGGCAGGTTTCAACAATGCAATGGAGTTTGAAAAATATTTCGAAGTCGGTCACAGAGGGAAGAAGGATTACTACACAGCAAGGCAACGTGGAACCCAACTATATGGGTGGATTGCACGAGATGATGATTATAACCAAGGAGATCTAATTGGTGATCATCTACGTAAAAAGGGGGATTTAAAAACTGTATCAGATAAACAGGCTGAAGATAGCAGGCGAGAAAAAAGGCTTGAGTCAAACTTAAAAAACACCTTAGAGGACAGGAGCAAACGTCTTAAAGAGATGGAGTCTAAATTCCATGAGACTGACCAATCTGTAGACATTCTGGTCGAACAGAAGGATGAGATGCTTAAAGCTTATAACGAAGGTATGGATTCTTCTTGTGAGACCCTGAAGTGATAGTAAGCTTTATAGTCACAGATTTCTACCACCAAAGTCACTTTAAGTTTAAAATTTTATTTGTCTTAATGAGCTAATATAACTAATCTTCATATTTTGTTGTTTAGAAATAACAAAAATGCAGAAAAATGCACGCGATCATATGGAAAAGATATTTGTAGAGCATGAGAAGGTTACGGCACACTTGGAAGCTCAAAAGAAACAGCTTGAGCAGCACCAGAAGGAACTGGAACAACGCGAAGTCAATAATGAAAATGAGAGAAAGAAGCTACAACGCCTACATCATGACATGGAAATGGTAATGCGCTCATCATTGCCTGACCACATAATATAATGACTATGTTTTACCAGCTTATGCAGCCCCGTCTGAGAATAAGTGTATTCCAGTACTTCTGTCACGCTTTTATTATTAAGTTGATCAGCAGTTGGCAGATTCTAATTTAGGGGGAAGATAACTGTTTTCTACGCATAGATGCTTCCATGAACTGTTATTAAAAAGGACTCCGGGTATAAGTAAATTGCAGCTGAGCTTACATCGTAGGAATTTTCTGTAACCAACAAGTATAGTCCTCCAATGATCAACTTTCAACTGGGGCTGCTAACTAATTCATGATAAACACTTGTATTGGTGTTTGTTTTTGCAGAATAAGCAGGCAACCTTGGAGCAAAAGAAGGCTGACGAAAAGGTTTTGAAGTTGGCAGAAGATCACAAAGTTTGTTCTTAACTCTTTTCCTTGTATTTGAATTGTAATGACATGATGAGTATGCGCTAATTTTACAAGTTTATAATTTCCACACTGACTGAATAATAGAAAGCAAAGGAGGACCTCCACAAAAAAATTCTTGAACTAGAAAAGAAGCTTGATGCCAAACAAACACTGGAGTTGGAGATAGAGCGAATGAGAGGAGCTTTGCAAGTGATGAAGCATATGGGAGGAGGAGATGATGATATATTATACAAGCAAAAGATGGAAAAAATTGAGGAAGATTTGAAAGAGAAAGTAGAAGAATTGGAGGATGTGGAAGCGCTTAATCAAACTTTAATCGTCAAGGAGCGCAAATCTAATGATGAATTGCAGGACGCCCGCAAGGTGCTCATTCAAGTAAGCATCTCTCTTTCTCATCTAGATAAATATTAAATCCCAAAGATATGTTTAGTTTTATTAGGATTGAAAAATTGTGTTTGTAGTTAGTTTATTTTCAGCGGTCTGGAATTTTACACCATAAATGTTGCCAGTGATCATAGGATAGATCAGCACCTCAATCTTATGCTCTTTCTTCACTCTTCCAAAGAATTCAACAGAGTTTCAAAGAAATTTAATTTTTAATTAGGCATGCTAGTACTTTATATTATTGGTAACATCGGCATGTATGAACTATGAAGCCAGAAAATAATCATGTATGTATGTTGAAAATAACAATTTGTTTTAATGGATTTATGTCATTTAGTGATGGAACTACTTTTCTGTCACCTGAGTTAGAACATATGCTTAAGATGCATTAGTGTTTATTCAGAAAACTTATTGAATGGGATTTGCAGTTCCACCTGCATTTCCTTTTTCTTCATATCATTGTTTTTGTGTGCCTGGTTTAGCTGACCAATGCCTTGTTTTTAATTAAATATTTGTCACATGTTGTTTCTCTGACTACTTTCTTGTTTCTACAAATTTCCAAATAATGACACTACCTTAGATGTTATAGTTCAGCGATATCTTTGAATTATGTATCTGGTTCCAATAGTACATTTTGAATTTCATTCAGAATAAACCTACATGGGGATCAATGAATTTAAAAGTTGTGAATTATGAACACTAATATATTTGGTTGGTTACCTTCTGCTAGTTGGGAGAATTGACATGGCTAAAACCTATGATTTTATTTTTTGTTTGGGGTGGCTTTACAATCTTCATAGTTTCCCAGAGTTATGTATTTTTCTTGGATGTAAATATAACTCTTTTTCTAGAGGACATTTTATTCTTTATTCTACTGCATTTTGGTTGTCATTCCTGCCATAAGCTACACTAGATAAGAGAATTATGACATGCATTCGGTCAAGCATATGCATTTTAACTTTTGCTTGAATCATATGTTGTCGACCTTTTTGACTGGTTGGGTACACATTGCTCCAGTGTTTGAAGGATCAGAAAACTAGGAAAGAGCCTTTGATTTGTATCAAGAGAATGGGAGAGCTTTCAGAGGAACCGTTCCTTATTGCAGCCAAGAGAAAATTTTCTGATGAAGAATCTTCCATCAAAGGAATGGAACTTTGTTCCCAGTGGGAGGATTACATGAGGGATCCAAGCTGGCATCCTTTCAAAATGATCACAGTGGATGGAAAATTTACGGTGTGTGTCATTTCATTGAACAATTATTGGTGGAAATTCGGAATTCCCTGTATTTTGAGCTGAATGTTACCTTTATTATGCTTAACAGGAAATAGTTAATGAAGAGGATGAAAAACTGAAACAGTTAAAGGATGAATACGGTGATGAAGTTTATGATGCTGTGAAAATTGCAATGGGTGAGATGAACGAATATAATCCAAGTGGTAGGTACGTGGTACCAGAGCTGTGGAACAATGAGCAGAAGAGGAAGGCAAAACTGAAAGAGGGAGTGGCATACCTCCTGAACCACTGGAAGCAACTCAAACCTAGTGCCAAGCGTAGGCGGACTTAGAAGGTAAGAATCTATTCGAAAATTTAATAATAATCATATCAACATTATGCATGCATGAGAATGTTCTTTTCAAATTTGTATGGTTGCTCTTTAACCTTGTTATACATTTCAAGTTGATCGTTCTGTGATGCCTAATATAACCCATCTGGTAGAAAACTTGCTGATTTTGGTGTTAAGAATTTACAACCTTACTCCTGCTTTGTAATAAAAAGATCATCAGTTTCCCTATTTTACCTGGTGAAAGTCATTTCCCTTTCTTAAAAACCATAAACTATATATTCCAAATCGAGAAACAATATTAGTTGTCTTAGTGTTATTGTATGTATCAACACTTTCTAAATTTGGTCTCATCTGTATGCTAATATATAAACTCATGACATTTTTTCTGTTTTAATTTGAATACCTTTCTTTCAGGACCGAAGCAAGATTGCACAAATGGATCAGACTGTAACATCCATTCAGCTACTGGATTATACTGGGTGGACTTTTGTCTAGCTTTTAGTATTTTCAGTAAAACATCGAAGGTGACATTTTTAGTTACTTCTGAACTAATACCATGCGCTATACTCTTCATATGTCTCTTTGTATCACGAGCCTCATGCTTATATCTCTGGGTTTAATTTTTCTTCTGATATCAACATCAACCTCTGTTATGTCATGCATACATGGCAGAATCAATATGGTGTAATATAATGAAATTCAGGTCATAGCTCAATTTTTGTTTACAGTGGATTGCCAATTTACTGAGCTATATAGGCTGCAGTATTTTGAATTAACCAGAGTTGAGTTATTGATTTTCTGGAATAATAGAATCACTTGTATGGACAGACATATAGTTTCACTTTCACTCAAGAATGGGCTGCAATAACCAATAATGACAGCCCTACGATATATAGGTCCTTATTCTAATACCATCTTTTTTCCATGTCATGATTAGTAATAGAATAATCCGGAGGGAGTTCAACAATAAAAATTCCAGAAGAATATATATGGCTTACTAGTTTCTACACATGAATATGATATGTATGTTGGCATTTTACTGCCATCTTAGTTTTGGTCATCAATGGCTTAACTGAGAACAGAGTTGATGAAGTGAGTAAGCTTTAGTCCTTAGTCTCGGACAGAGGATAGATCTTTCTCCTTCCGTTGCTCGTGCAAGTCAGGTTCAGCTGGCCACCACATTCGATGAACTGCAAATAACATTATATGAGTACTACTGGTCCCATCTTAATACGTGGACAAAAAAACTGAAGTAGAGGTTGAATAAATAGTTAATTAGTTAACAATTTTCCCTAAAAGAATTAGCTTAGGCACTTTAAAAATCGAAATACATACAACATTAAAATTTAATTTAGAAAAACCAATATACTATAGAATGACATCTCCCTCGTATTTTTATTCAAGCAAGCACATTTGCAAAAGAACAAAAAAACTCTTAAAAACATTGCAAAGTTACAAGGTTGTGTATAAAGAAATGACATCTAAGTTTACTAATGTATTAATGTTTTATGTGGTTCTTTTCTTGATTCTCGGATCAAACAATTTAGTAATAGCTCATGGTGACACCCATGGAGCAGCACTTGCAGGAGCGCTGAGCAACCGCAGGAGGTGCTGCTGCAGTGTAATTACCAGAACAATAAATTAATTTTTATATTAAAATACTTATATGCTTAAGCTTTTAATATGTCTAGTTTTAATATTATATAAACTAATCGTTCATCTTTACACGTATCATAAACTAACATGGATTTAGTCTTATTTTCGGTGGAGCCTTCAACTATTTTATGAGTTTGAACTTTTGAAGTGTACCAAATTTTAATATAATATTATAATTTATTTATTTGACGATGACATTATATTTTGGCTATACAAACCACTGTGGCAAGTTTAATACAAAATTCACAAATGTGTTAAATGATAGAGAAGATTTCACATGCCTCTCATGTACTTTTCCCGTAATTTTTCCAAAAGATTAAAGTGGTTTGTTAACTCTATGAAATTGTCTAACTTTTCACTTAGCCCCAATACTGTTAATTTTTGGTCATGTGACTATCACATAGATGCTCTTTTTTGTGAAAATGGCAGAAACAACATTGTTTTCAAACCTTCCCCGATCAGACTTGGTGACGGAAGACGTAGCCCAAAAAGATAGAATTCACGCAATTCCTAGTGTTCATGGGAGTGGCCTTCCTGATGTTGGCACACATTCCGGCGGAGCTGAAAGTTGTTGAAGACCCAGATAGGGGAGACGACGATGGCATCAAGGCCCATAAGAGGCCACTCATATCGGTGTGGGTGCTGCTGTGAGGGGTGGCGTTCATAGGGTTTATGATGCCGACTAGGGGTGTTCATTGGGTCGGGTTGGGTAGACCCGATCGAGTTTGGGTTCACCCGACAAGTCTCGGGTCCAGAAAATCAGACCCAAAACCTGACTAGGAAGAGGTGTCGGGTGAGTCGGGTACAACCCAACTCCGATGGGTCCAAAAAATTTGGCTCATTACAATTGAAATAATAGTTAACTCGAAATTCAAACCTTAATCCTAACCCTAACCCTATACCCCCAAATTCAGAAAATTTACCTCAAAGATGAAATCAATTCGAATTCGAAACTCTCAATACCAAATTAAAATTGTAATTGGAACCCTTAATTGAACTCTAATGGGGATAAAAGGGTTGGCCCATTTTGCTAATTGGGTGACTCGGTGGTTTTGTAGATGTCACCCGAGACTCGACTCGACCTCTGTCGGGTTGGGTCGATCCAACCCATTTCCCACATGATTTTGTCGGGTTTTGCGTTAATCGGGTTTGGGTCGGGTATCAGGTAAAAATGGACAACCCTAATGCCAACGAGGGGGTGGATGGGGAGACGCTGCTCGCCGGAGCACCACGTCGTCGACGAGTTCTACATCTGGCTCACGCTCCTTGGGGTAATGGTCTTCGGCTACATCACCGACCTCATAGGAATGCATTCCATATTCGGGGCGCTTGTGTTCGGGCTAACCATACCCAAAGGAGGGCACTTCGCAAAGAGGCTCATAAAGAGGATAGAGGACTTCGTCTCTAGGTTTTTGTTGCCGCTCTATCATCTCCCCCAAATACAAACCCTTGAAAACCTTAATTTCCATGGAAAGAAATCGATCGACTCTGAGGAAATCAAATATTGATATGTAACCAATATGTAAAAACTCCTCTTCTCTGTTCAAAGTATCCAATAATTTTATGGTGGAAACTTCCATTTTCGAAAAGCATTGGCCTTCCACTACAATTCCTTCACTATTTCAATCTCATCGAAATCGGATCCCAATTTTGTTCTCATTCTAATTTTATAATTGTAGATGGGTGTATTCAATTAGGATTTTAATGGATTTTGAATGACTTTTAAAAGTTCATGGATTCTCAAAGTTTACAAGACTCTTTCAAGTCTCGAGTCTTGAAAGAGTCTTGATGATTTTAATGGAATGACTTTGCAAATCTCATGATTTGAGATGATACTTCTAAAGACTTTTTCATGCCTACAAAGACTTTCAAAATCATTAAAAGTCTTCCATTTCTCAAAATCATTTAAAGTAATTGACATTTACAATACCTTTAGATTTTACAAGTATTTTTAAAGTCATGATTGAATTCCACAAGACTTTAAAAATATTTTTAAAGTCATGATTGAACACCACAAGACTTTAAAAGTATTTCTAAAATCATGATTGAATACCACAAGACTTTAAAAGACTTCTTAAATCCATTAAAATCATGATTGAATACACCCCCTAATTGTTTCCATATTATTTTCTGCCAAATTTCCTTCAGATTCTCGAGAAAATGTAAAAACCAATTTGAAATGGTCGGGGAGAATAAATGGCAAAATTTTAAAATTTTAATAATTAGTTAGGGTAATTGTGTATTCGCAAGTTTGTTGAAGGTCGATAAGCATCACACTGTCCTACAACGTAGAAATGGTTGAATGTGTATTGTGCAAAGATAGCTATGATACTCTTTTTATGGTATGCATGTGTCATTTACTTCTATAGTATATTCAATTTTTTGCTACAATAACCTCTTAATTTATTTTTATTTTTTATATCCTTTTAATTGAATAAAGAAGATCTTCTTTGAGAAACCAAAAGGTGAAGAGAAGTGAAATGAATGAGAATTTTTAAATCCTAAACAATCCATTTTGCCTTACGTTTATCATGTAGCCGGTGGGAAACAGAGGATAGCCGATATCAATTATGTAGTTCCATTTTAGGCATTTTTCTTTGCTCCATAAGAGGCTGTCTTGGCTTGTATTTTGCATTCTGAATTTAGAGTTTGTATTATATTACAATGACATTGATGAATGAAGTGTTTAGTTATGAATTTCTAAATCTGATATACAAAAAATTGTTGTTGAAGTAGGATCACAAAATATAGTCTATACAATAATTTTTCCTCACCCTGATCATAGAGTGTGAGTCTTAAATCGTCGCAATATATCCTCAAGGAAGTTACCTTTAATTTAATTGTTAAATATATCATAACAAGTTAAGGGCAAGTGATATAATAAAATAGTTAAAAGATTTAAAAATTAAGTTTTTACTTAAGAGGGTCTAGATGAATTAAGTAAATCTAGGTGTCATTTTCCCTGTTTTTTATAATAACTTATTTTCTTAATCAAATCACATTTAAAATAATATTAATATTAAATATATCTATCTATGATTATCTCTTGTAACAATTTATTAAATATTATAATTATAACAATTAAATGAAAGAATAAATTTAAAATTAGTTTATTATTAAAATCAAAATATTAAAAAAATTGTATTAACTTAAGGGTTGGCCAAATACACTCTAATTTTTGTGTGTGTAACTTTGGTGAGGGTTTGAGTTTGGTTAGACCATCTCCAACTCATGTCATATTTGTCTCTGCAATGCAAGATATGTTATATCAACTCTAACAACATGCTATTTTGATATATGCTATAATTCCATGACATGTTTAGCATGAAAATGTAGCATGTGCTATCATTCGAATGTTACTTTTACCAATTAATCAAATAAAATAATCCTAATCATATAATAAAATAATATATTTTATTTTGTTTATTATTAAAATATTAAAATGACATATAACAAATAACGTATAACATATATGGTTGGAATAAAATAACATACGAATACAAAAAAAACATATAACATAAATTTTAGAGATGATTTTGGGCGAGATAAATAATCCTTAATATCAAAAATAAAAGGGAAAATGTCACTTACCTCCCTCGTAATATACGCGATTTTCACTTATCTCCCCCGGCCGACTAATGCATCTTGACATGTCCATGTACTTTCAAAATTTCTCACAGAAGTCTAACATCGTTAGTTTTTGGTCAAAATCAACTATGTTTTTGTAAAAATGACAAAAATACCCCTTTGTATTTAAAAGTATTTTTTTAACTTTTTAAAAATATATATTATTCTATAAAATCAATAATAAAATATTGATTTTAGTATTAAAAAATTATTTTAAAAAGAAAATTATAAAACATAAAAAACGACGTTTAAAACCCGTTTTTCATTTTTAATACTTTTTAAAAAATAATATTAGAATTAGTTTTTATTATTTATTTTTAAAAAAAATATTTTAAGAAAATGTTTACAAAATGTTTTTTTTTAATTTCTAAAACGAGACATTTTCGTCATTTTGACAAAAAAAACTAACACCGTTGGACATGACCTGTCAAAATACATTAGCCTCACATGTTACGTGGGAGGTAAGTGATATTTTCCCAAAATAAAAAGTTGAGTTGGTTTTGCAGGCGAAAGCAGAAGCAGTGCCAGGTGGATGTAAGCGGAATGCTAATCGCCAGCCCTTGGCGACAGAATTGGGTCGAGGAGAAGTTGCAGAGACTCTGTTGCGTTGAGGAAGACGCAGAGACAGTCCTTTATATTCTGTAGCCATTCACAAATCCCTCCTTCCCTTTGCGTCGCCTCTTTCGCTCAAAGCCGCCACTACTCTGTAAGAATCTTGTGCTCTGTTTGGATGGATTTTATTTTTGTTAGAGTCATGTCATTTTGAATTCGTTTTCAGTATTAGAGCTCTTTGTGCATTAGTGGTCTAATATAGCTAATCTTCATATTTCTTTTGAATTCTTGTTTGTCTTGAATTGATGATCCAATATAGCTAATCTTTGGACTTTGTTGTTTAGGAATAATAAAAATGCAGGAAAATAGCCGTGATGATATTGAAAAGATATTTTTAGAGGATGAGATGGTTGTGTCGCACTTGGAAGCTCAGAAGGAACAGCTAGAACAATGTATTAAAATGCAGAAAAATGCACGCGATCGTAATAAAAAGATGTCTTTAGAGCATGAGATGGTTGTATTACACACCGATGCTCAGAAGAAACATATTGAGCAGCTCGAGAAACAGATAGATATACGTGTGAAGTCAAGCTGCAGGGCCTACAACATGACATGGAAATGGTAATGAGCTCATGATTGCCCGACCTAATATAATGGCCAAGTTTCAGCAGCTTATGAAGCTTTGCTAAATATTTGTCGTTTTCATGCTTTTGGTATTAAGTCCATCAGCAGTTAGCAGATTCCCATTTAATGGGAAGACAACTGTTTTCTATGCATAGAAGTGTCCATTAACTGTTACGTATATTGGTGTTTGTTCTTGTAGGCAAAGCAGGCAACCTTGGAGCAAAAGAAAGCTGACGAGGTTTGCTCTTCACTCTTTTCCTTATAGCGGAACTGTAAAGGCATGATGAGTATGTACTAATTTTATAAGTTTATAATTTCTACATGTATAATAGAAATTAAAGGAGGGCCTCCTCCAAAAAGTTATTGAACTGGAAAAGAAGCTTCATGCCAAACAAGTATCGGAGCTGGCGATAGAGCAGATAAGGGGAGCTGCTGTGCAGGTGATGGAGAATCTGGGAGGAGATGAACAGGTAGTATGCAAGCAAAAGATGAAAGAAATTGAGGAAGATTTGGGGGATAAGGAAGCACTTATTCAAACTTTAATTATGAAAGAGCGCATCACTAATGATGAATTGCAGGAAGCCCGCATGATTATTATTGATGTATGCACCTCTAACATCTCTTCCTTTTTCATCCAGATAAATATTCAAGTGTCTTTTCCTAGATTTTATGTATTTTTGTGTATGCAAATTTAATTTCATTCCTAGAGGACATTTAATTCTCTAGTCTACTGTGATTTGGGTGCCTCCCTCATGCTAGGATCATATTTTGTTGTCTTTGTTAATTGGTTGAGTACACATTGCTCCAGCATCTGAAGGATCGGAATAAGACAAGGAAAGAACCTGTGATTTGTGCGAAGAAAATGGGAGAGCTTTCCCTGGAACTGTTCCTTGCTGTAGCAAGGACAAAATATCCTTACGAGGAATCTGCTTTTAAAGGAATGGAACTTTATTCACTGTGGGAGGATTACATGAGGGATCCATGCTGGCAACCGTTCAAATTCATCAAACTGGATGGAAAAGATATGGCGTGTCATTTTGTTCAAAAGTTATTAGTGGAAATTACCTGTAATTTGAGCTGAATATTCCCTTTATTATGCTTTGCAGGAAATTGTTGATGAAGAGGATGGAAAACTGAAACAGTTAAAGGATGAATATGGTAATGAAGTTCATGAGGCTGTGAAAATTGCAATGACTGAGATGAATGAATATAACCCTAGTGGTAGGTATGTGGTATCAGAGCTGTGGAACAATGAGCAAAAGAGGAAGGCAAAACTAAAAGAGGCAGTGACATACATCATTAACCAAATGGGTTGTTAATAGAATTTTGGTTCCAACCCGAATATTGTTTTGGTCATTTACCTTTAAATTTTGCCTCAAATTTGAGGTCTTTTTAATTATATTTGGGTTATTTTTCGATCATATTTGAACCCAAATGCTTTATTTGCTTTACTCTGGCCCTGATGCATGAGAATGATCTCTTTAAATTTGTAGGTTGCTCCTTAACCATGATACATATTTGAAGCCTATAGTTAGGTGATGTATACAACCCATTTGGTTAAAATTCGACTCTTTTTGGTATTTAAAATTTATATGCTTACTCATGCTTTGGAATAAAAAGTTCATCTGTTTTGCTATTTTCACTGTTGAATGTATTTTTGTGACTTAAAAACTTTTTAACTCTATATCATTGTTTATATTAATTTTCTTACTATTCTTGTATGTATTAACAATTTCTAAATTTGTTCCATCTGTAAGCTAAATTTGAAAACATTTTTTCAGGATTAAAGCAAGATTGCACGTGGTGGTTTTTTGAAGGATCAGTATTATTCTGTTGATTGCAATTTCCACAGTCAATAGAAGATTTTGAGAATATGCAGAAGTGCAGATGTACTGTTTATGTATCTTGGATACACACTTTTGTCGAGCTATTAGTATTTTCAGTAAACGCCTTTTAATATCTGGGTTTCACATATTTCTTCTGATATCATAATCAACCTTTGTTTTTTCAGTTTGGAAACATGTGGATATTATGCATAAATGTTCATAATCATTATGGTTTGATGATATTCAGGTGATTGGTTTTGTGGAACAATGGAATGACTATATGGACAGGCATTGTTTCACTCAAGACAATCAGTATCATGATTGCAATTTGCAGCAATGACAGATCTATAAAATCGATCCTTATTCCAACACCATTGTATTTTCATGTCTTAATAAGTAACAAAATAATCTGGAGAGGATTCAAGAATATTTAATTTGATTACTATCACTAAGAATATCCAAAACAATATGGCTTTCTACACATGAATGTGAATTGTAAGTTAGCATTTATACTGTCATCTTAGTTTTGGGCATCAATGGCATAACTGAGAACAGAGTTGCTGAAGTGAGTAAGCTTTAGTCTTGGACAGAGAATAGATCTTGCTCCTTCCCTTGGCCACCGAATTCGATGGACTGCAAATAAACATTATATGAGTACTAACAAGGTAACGATGCAGTGATTGAAGAAAAGACTGACCTCACACAAACAACTTGTGGAGAGTCGCAGCTCCACGATGAGGTCAAGTAATGGCACCAAGAACAGTGATCATTGCCATTAACCCCTCGGAGAAGCAAAACCAACTCAGCCGAGAACTTGTCATATGAAACCGTTGAGATAATTCCACCGAGGGAGAGAGTTTAGACGGCAAAAGAGTCATTTCACGCTAATTTTCAATTGTTCCTCATTTATTATTGGAATAATTCCAGGTGGCTACACCTAGATTTTGCTGTTTTTCACCTGAGTACATCTAGAATTTTTTTTTCAGTTGACTACGCCTAGAATGTGCAAAATTTTCACTTTGTACTTTCCGTCTAATTATGTTAGTTTTTAACGTTTTTTCATGTGAAATGACTAAAATGCCCTTAGAATAAAATGAGTTATTAAAATTAGACTGAAATGATTAAAATGGCCTCACCTATTCATTTAATTTTCAAATCAATACCACTCCATCTCTCTTCAACCAAAGGCTTGACCATTGCCAACGAACAATACATAGTCACCAAAACTCTCTTCCACACAGACCCAACCCTTGGTGCTCAAATCCAGTTTATAGATCTCAAACATTCTCTTCCTCTTGGGATAGTGCACTAGCACCATCAAATCTCCCCCAATCTCAAACCACACTTTTCACCTTCTGGATCCAAATCTTCTTCACTGAGACTTCCTCCAGAAAGATCCAAACGAGCAACACGGCGTGTAACAGGAGAAGCAGCACCAAATTGATCCTCATCAATGGCGGAGACATCACCATCGCTCATCAACACGTAGAATCTTCCCTCGAAGAAGATCGCGTCTCGATACACCAGCTCAGATCCAGACTCCACGTATCGCCAATCGGAACCTCCCACCTCGCAGATCGACATCAGAGGGCCGTCGTGGAGGGCCAAGACATAGCGAGCTTTGGCTCCGGCAGGAGCAGAAGCGCTCGAGGTCATGGAAGCTTTGGCTATGTAGTTACCTTCCTTACCACGTCCGGGAAGAGGAATTCTAGATCCAGTCACAGGGTTCACGAGGAACTTGTGGTTGTTCGTCGAGACCAACCAGCCACAGTTAGGGCTCAGGGCACGAATCGACCTAGAGTGCATCAACCACCGGAGACGGCGGTGAGGATAGGCGGCGCCTCCGCCGTGCGAGATCGGAAGGAAGCGAACGGTGTTCCACAGGGATCGGGCGGTGGAGATGAAGCCGGGAGGGTGAAGACGATGACTTTGGTTGAAGAGAGATAGAGTGACATTGGTTTGAAAATTAAATGAATAGGTGAGTGCATTTTAGTCATTTCAGTCCAATTTTAATAACTAATTTTATCCTAAGGGCATTTTAGTCATTTCACATGAAAAAAACGTTAAAAACTAACAGAATTGGACGGTAAGTACAAAGTGAAAATTTTGCACATTCTAGGCGTAGTCAGCTGAAAAAAAAAATTCTATGTGTACCCAGGTGAAAAACAGCCAAATCTAGGTGTAGCCACCTGAAATTATCCCTTTATTATTTTGTATTTTTGAAAAGACTAATGACATTTAAATGTGAGTTAAATTTATCTTCCAATCTAGAGTAAAATGGTTCTTTCATATTTATTGAATAATTGTATCATTTTGAAATTATTTAGTGAGGGCATTTTGAATTTCTTACCTATTATTTGTTGGGTTTATTACAATTTGCTCGTATTATATGACGCGTTTTACAATTTACTACATATATAATAAAAAGTTTAATGCCAATTCAGTAAATTTATTTTTTTGCTCTAACACAATTAATATGAACAGAAAATCTATTTTTTGTCAAAATAAGACAAAATGCCCTTGTATTAATTTGGAATCGATTCAACTTAATTTGACTCAAACCGATAATAAATCAGAATTAAAATCTGGTCTAGTCAATTGGACCGGTTCGACCCGTCCATCTTCTTCTTCGTCGATGTTGCGTTTACTCTGGCGAGCATTTATTGGAGACAACGTTGAGGAGTGATAGCTTGTCGGAGCAGTGGCGGAGAGAAATACATTGAGGAAGATGGACCGGTCAAACTTTATCAATTTCCCGTATCAAATCTAATTCTGGTTTATTACCGGTCTGAGTCAAACCATCCTGAATTGATCTCAAATCAGTTTATGGACACTTTTGTCTTTTTTGAAAAAGTAGGTTTTCCGTCCAAATTTTAACAGTATTAGAGCAAAGTGTGAAAAACGCAACTAACTGACATCAAATTAAAAAAAAAAATCTTTAGCAATAGTATAGTGTAAAACGCGCAACTTTAGCATGAGCAAATTTTAATTAACCATACACTTAGTTGTGGATAGGACATGTTTGTGGTGGAGTGTCCATAATTGCAAACCCTTCATCCGTCTATAAGATTGCTAATTTGCTATAAGCTTAAAGAATCACCCACGTTTTGGAAAAAAAATTGAAAAATGGTCAAGTAACATACTTGTGATTTTGTCAACTTGAGTTGTGATTTCAAAATGCTTAGACTCGACCTTGAATAATGTAAAATACTTTTACATATTTTAAAAAGAGATATATTTCTAACGATATATTACAAGGTCTAAACGGACAAAAGGTAAATGAGAAATTGAACCTAAAAAATTGTCACTTAAATTATTGTGCGGAAACACGTTCCACGCAGGGCAGAAACAGACTTCTAAAAGCACGGAAACAAGTTCCTACAATGTGCGGAAATATGTTCTACATGGTGTATGAACACACTTTTTGCATGGCGGAAACACACTCCAAAAAGTGCGGAAAGACGTTCCTATTGTGCCTCAATTAAATGAGTAATTGAACACATTTTCTTCAAAGAGGACAAGGGGCATTCGAGACATTTTAGGACGTTCAATATGTTTAGTATTCAAAGAACACACATATACCTCAAAGAGAACTTGAAACATTTATAAATTTATAACAAATAAAGGTCAATTTTAAGACGATGATACTCTGATAACAATAAGAAGATTATTGTTGAATTAATGTATTGTAAATTACAAGAGAACTCTATTTATTGAGGTGATAGGAATAGAATAGGAAACCCTAATACAAGAAAGAGAAGGAAACATAAATTAGAAAACATAATATAATCTAACAGCCCTCCTCAAACTCAATGCGGTAAAACAAGAATTGAGTTTGAAGCTTGATAGTATTGAGTTGTGGCGAGGCTTGCGGCTGCCAAGAATGCTGTCCAAGTGATGTGGCGAGGATTGAGAATGAAGGATGCGCGCCGCTCACGGCCAATGATAGATGCATGATGCCAAATGACAGATGACAGAACCGGATGATTTCCGAATACAGTATTGCCACAACTTGTACTGGACTAATCATAATATGTTCCGATCTTTTTCACTCCTTGCGAGTTGGAATCTTCAAAAGGATTTCGTTGATGCTCATCAATCCTCTCACGTGCGATTTCCGAATTACGGGATGTATTTTCCGGATTATGGGATTTCTGAATTACGGGGTAGCTTTTCCGGATTACGGGATTTTACACATGGACTATGGCCGCTGGCCAAAACAAATGTCATAGAGGACGAAAACAGAGTCAAATAAGAAACGAGCAATCCAAAAAAAATAATATTCCAACCAAAGCTAGTTGAGATGCAAGACAAGGAGAACACATCGAGATAGCGATAAATGGCCGGCGGGTACTTTCTAGTTATTGGAAGAAAGCACAAGAGAGAAGGACCAATCAAGCAATTTGAAGCATCAACAACTCTGCTGACGGTGAGTGAATTTGGCAAGAAAATTGCATCGTCGTTGTGAGCCGATCGGAGGAACGAAGAACAGAGGCTCACTTGATGGTTTGATGCCGATGACAGAACCGAATGATTTCCGATTACAGCATCGGACATTTTCCGGTGACAGAGCCTCATGAATATTTGTGGAATCGATTTCGTAGCCTCGCCCACCTATCGCTATTACAAATCACCGACGAGTGGGCAAAGCGAAAAAAACAGAATCAATTGAGATTGAATTGTCTCGCCCACCCGTCAGAATCACAAATCATTAACGAGTAGGCAAAACGAAAAATTTGTAGAAATTTTGCCTAGGATCAATATGCCTCTGATACCAGGATAACAATAATAAGATTATTGTTGAATTAATGTATTGTGAATTACAAGAGACCTCTATTTATAGAGGTGATAAAAAAGCAGAAGGAAACATAAATATATTCCCGTGTCTTGTTCTTTTTTCTTTGTTGATTCTCATTTGAAGCAAATCTTATCAAGCCCAAATTGAAGACTCAAAAAAGTTTGAAGTGTATTTTGAGATTGCTGATTGAAATGTTAAACTTACCTTTCTGATAAATGCTAATCAACAACTTCAAATTTAGAAATAATTGCAAAATGTTTAATTATTAGTCTATTTCCGTCTTTTATATTACATGATTGCTTAAGATATTAATGTATCTCATACTGTGAAATGCTTAAATGAGTTACTATCTTGGTACTAGAAATGAGTCTAGTGGGTGTGTTTTGGTTTAAGGACATGGTGACTCTTAATCACCCCCATGATCTACACTCATTCACACCATTTTTGCTTTCTATCCAATCTTGAAATAGCCTCTTAAATCCTGCACCTGCAAATGTCCAACCAAAACTCCAATCAACCATAAAATCGTGTGAGAAAACACTGGGTTGGGTTTGAGAATTTCGGAGCATTTTGGGCATTCGATTCAGGACACTCTAGGGATTACAATTTGGGGCCTTTCATGAGCATATTCAAGACTCTTTGGCATTTTTCGTAGACATTCGATTCGTGACTTTTGGAACATTTAAAAGGCTTTTTATGGATATTCAGAGACTATCGAGATTCTTTGGGGGCATTCGATTTGAGGATATTTTAGGGTAGAGATAATAATATTTTCCATCCCCGAATCCAAACAGAAACGGAGCGAGAAATCCCCAAATCTGGATGGGAACGGACGAGGACGGGTTGAGGTATCCCAGCCCTACTATGATATATCAAATATATATTTTTAAATTAAAAATTATATATTAAACTGCATACTTAATGAAAAATAATATCATTTTTTATTAAAATAAAATTTTATAATACATTTAATGAAAATAATAATATTGTATGTATATACTTTTATTAAATAATAATTTTTAATACAAATTTTATCGTAAAATAAATATGTTTCAACTTTTTTTTTGTTGCATGACAAACGGAAATTCTCGTTCTCGCTAAAAACAGAAAATTTTCGATTCGTTTCTAACGAGGGGGGGGGGGGATCGCTTTGGAACTTTCGAAACATTTTGATTTGGAACTTTCGAAACATTTTGGCCATTCAATTTGGGACAACACTAGCAACACTACTCTTTTGAGCATTTTCGTGGGACATTCGAGGTTCCAGGCGGCGGGCATTTTGAGACTATCGAGACTTTCTTCCAAGAGCGTTTGATTTGGACTCCTCTTTGGAGGCAACATTCAATTTGGGACAACACTAGCAGAGCACTACTCTTTTGAGCATTTCGTGGGACATTCGAGGTTCAGGCGGCGGGCAACACTACTCTTTTGAGCATTTCGTGGGACATTCGAGGTTCAGGTGGCGGGCATTTTGAGACTATCGAAACTTTCTTGCGAGAGCGTATGATGATTTGGACTCCTCTTTTGAGCATTTTATATTTCGTGGGACATTCGAGACTTTCTTCCGATAGCGTTTGATTTGGACTGACTCCTCTTTTGAGCATTATTTCGTGGGACATTCGAGGTTCAGGCGGCGGTTAGGCGGAGGCGGCGGATTACTCTTTTGAGACCTTTTCGATTCGTTTCTAACGGGGGGGGGGGGGGGGGGGGGGGATCGCCAAATCCGCCCTAAATTGCCCCGTTGCCATCTCTACTTTAGGGGGCTTGCTCTCTGAGGTATTCAAGATTTCAGAAACTCTTTGGTATTTCGATTCGGAACTTTCGAAACATTTTGGGCATTCAATTTAGCAACACTACTCTTTTGAGCATTTTTGTGGGACATTCGAGACTTTCTTTCGATAGCGTTTGATTTGGGCTGACTCCTCTTTTGAGCATGCATTATTTCGTGGGACGATTGAGGTTCAGGCGGCGGTTAGGCGGAGGCGGCAGACTACTCTTTTTAGACCTTTTCGATTCGTTTCTAACAAGGAACACTACTCTTTTGAGCATTTTTGTGGGACATTCGAGACTTTCTTTCGATAGCGTTTGATTTGGGCTGACTCCTCTTTTGAGCATGCATTATTTCGTGGGACGATTGAGGTTCAGGCGGCGGTTAGGCGGAGGCGGCAAACTACTCTTTTTAGACCTCTTCGATTCGTTTCTAACAAGGAGGGGGGGGGGGGGGGTCGCCAAATCCGCCCTAAATTGCCCTGTTGCCATCTCTACTTTAGGGGGCTTGCTCTCTGAGGCATTCAAGATTTCAGAAACTCTTTGGTATTTTCGATTCGGAACTTTCGAAACATTTTGGGCATTCAATTTGGGACAACACTAGCAAACACTACTCTTTTGAGCATTTTTTCGTGGGACATTCGAGGTTTCAGGCGGCGGGCATTTTTAGACTATCGAGACTTTCTTCCGAGAGCGTTTGATTTGGACTCCTCTTTGGAGGCAACATTCAATTTGGGACAACACTAACAGAGCGCACTACTCTTTTGAGCATTTTCGTGGGACATTCGAGAGGTTCAGGCGGCGGGCATTTTGGCATTCAATTTGGGGGACAACACTAGCAACACTACTCTTTTGAGCATATTTCGTGGGACATTCGAGGTTTCAGGCGGCAGGCATTTTTAGACTATCGAGACTTTCTTCCGAGAGCGTTTGATTTGGACTCCTCTTTGGAGGCAACATTCAATTTGGGACAACACTAACAGAGCGCACTACTCTTTTGAGCATATTTTCGTGGGACATTCGAGAGGTTCAGGCGGCGGGCATTTTGGCATTCAATTTGGGGGACAACACTAGCAACACTACTCTTTTGAGCATTTCGTGGGACAATCGAGGTTCAGGCGGCGGGGTTACGCAGAGGCGGTAGACTACTCTTTTGAGACCCCTATTGAGCATTTCGTGGGACAATCGAGGTTCAGGCGGCGGGCAATTTCGAGCGTTTGATTTGGACTCTCCCTCTTTTGAGGGACATTTCGTGGGATATTCGAGACTTTATTAGCGTCCCTGTCGGACCAGGCCTTATTTTGTTCCCTTCTTCGCTTTCGAGACTAACCACACTTTTGATAAGGGCCTTTTCTTGGGACAATTTTTAATCGATTTCCAACATTTTCGGGACATGTTTCGACGGGACTTTCGGGACTTCGTTGATTGTCAGCCAAGTGGCGATTGCTGTTTCTGATATATCTTTATTTAAACCACCGAAACATACGTGTTACTTCCGATGTGGGACTCCGATAGACAAGGTAACTAAGGTTTGAGCGACCTCAAAACCATCTCCGACCAAAGACTGGTTCGAGGAGGTCTGCTAGGGTTGGGATCTAGGAGAAGAAGATCGAGCAGCTCAAGAGGAACTGGTTAGCATTTCTCTCGTCCGGAATCAATCGACCACTCATATGATATTGAAGATGAGCTCATCAGCGTCAGTGCTGCTGAGGATTGGGATTGGACCCAGATGTGTCCTGCTTTGTCGATCGTCAAGTCAGCTATTCAAATCCAATCACTTACAGAAACTGTAGTTGGGTATTGCACAATTTTGATTTTTTTTCATCTGGGTGTGGGGAATCAAACTTGCATCTTTTGTTTTGTTTTGAGAGGTGATTGTTCTGGAAATTGGAAATCTGATGGAGTTTTGAGTTGAATGGTGTTTTTCTGCTGAGATTTCATATGATTTGTTTCATTGGTTGCTTTCTTTAATTAGTAACATTTCTTGCTCTTTGGATGCACTAGATACGTTGACGAACGAATCGGAGTCTAATTTGAGAGAGGGCAATTTACGTTGTCTCCAGTAGGTATGGGGTTTAGAGTTCATCGATTCATTTATTTTTCCTTTTACATCCCTTTATGCTGGCCGGAGCAGAGCACCTGAGTAAGAAGATGGGTGTAGATAATAAATCAACTCAACTGTTGATTATCACTTTATATAGAAGAGGGTCATCCTCTAATTTAGAGGAGATGAACAATATTTTAACTTGAAGCTTAGAGTTTCTTGTGTCATTGATATCTCTCTCTCTAGAGGAGATGGAGTTACTTGCTGAGAATTGGTATCATTTGCCAGGTTTGTTTATTAGTTCTGTTGAATCTGTTGGTTTTATGTTCTGAATTTTTTTTTTGTTGAGAGCTTAATGTATGATGAATTGATGATTCTTTTGTTGGAAAATACAGCTCATACCAGGTCACATTGTGGTTTGATTATTGATTTATGCATGCAGTAATGGCTTTGTAGAGTGAGTGACTTGTTGAAGTTATGCACTGCTAGAGAGACATGTCGATCCTTTCTTGCATTTCCATCTTATAGGAGTTTCCGATAATAAAAGACTAGTTTTGCTACCACACTTTTGTTTTGAATGTCATATCAATGATCTCAACAGATTATTTTGTTTCTTATTTTGATTTCTTTATTCAATGACTATCATATGCTTGTTGTTGACTGCTGAGTGTTTCATTATCAATCAAGGGCTGGTGGAGCGGAAGATTTGAATGTCAGCGCTCATAAAAAGTTTAGACGTGATGGCTAGGAATTTGTTCACAGACCTAATGATATGATCCCACCGCTTCAAGAAGTATTTGATACGGGTCAAAATGAAGTCATGTGCTGAAATCGGCGGTATGTCCAAGCAGGAACAATTGAAAATTGAAGTCGAGCTACTTGAAATGGACACGTGTGTATGTGATATAAAGAGATTGTACGTTGTCAATGGTCGCAACAATGGATGTGACAGATTTTCGGATGGTCTCGATAACTTGTTTTTTAAGGAAGCGGAATAACCCGACCTGGTAGAGGAGTTGGTGCATCTGATTGCAACAACTGAGGTGCTCGATGAACTGGCAGAACAAGTGAGGAATGCAGAACTCAAGCATGTCACCATTCAATCACCCATTAATTAGTTTTAGTTCACTGAGCGTTGTTTAAAGTTGATGACATTGGGCTCTCAACACCTCAAATATTCAAGAAAAACAATCTCATTTTATGAGGTTTTGCATACTCTGTAAATATAGCCAGAAACTGCAGAAGAAATATGTGATATCAAAATCATTGTGAAGTGAAGAAGAGGACTACACAAAAAGCAATTACATGATGCAAAACAAAAAGCTTCATAATCTACATTCAACATTCTAATATATAAAAAAGAAAGGAAGCTAATTGGCTGATAGCTTGAAGTTGTCATTAATAAAACTTAAAACATAATGATATTGTCAAGTGCTGCATTGTTTATTACAGTTTACGTAAACATAATGAAGTTGTCACACTCGTTTCCAACATATTGGGTTGGACACTCAGTCCATTCGGGTCATTTCTAGACACTCAGTACATTCAGGTAACATTTATTAACATTCGATTCCAACATTTCGAGTTAGACTTAAAGTCCATTCGGGTAATTTTAGGACACTAAGTCCATTCGAGTCATTTCAAAACACTTAGTCCATTTGGGTCATTTTAGGACACTAAGTCTATTTGGGTCATTTCAGGACACTGAGTCCATTCTGATCATTTCGAGACACTTAGTCTATTCGGGTCATTTCAGGACAATCAGTCCATTCGGGCAATATTTCGGGATATTTGATTCCAACAATTTGGGTTAGACATACAATCCATTCGCGTCATTTCATGACACTCGGTCATTCAAGCAACATTGACACTCGTTTCAAACATATCGGGTTAGACACTTAGTCAATTCAGTTCATTTCAAGACATTAATTCCATTTCAGTCATTTCTGGACACTCAGTCCATTCGTGGCATATCAAGACACTCAGTCCATTCGAGCCATTTAAGGACACTCAGTCCATTCGAGCAATATTTTAGGTCATTCGATTCCAACATATATAGTTAGACAGAAAGTCCATTCGGTTCATTTCAAGACACTCAGTCCATTCGGGCAACATTGACACTCGTTTCAAACGTATCAGGATGGACACTTAGTCTATTCAGGTCATTTCAAGACATTAAGTCCATTTAAGGCACTCAGTCCATTCGGGTCAATTCGAGACATTTAGTATATCCGGGTTATTTCAAGACACTCAGTCTATTTGGGTAATATACCGGGACATTCGATTCCAACATATCAGGTTAGACACACAGTTCATTCGGTTCATTTCAAGATACTTAGTCCATTCAGGCAACATTGACAATCGTTTCCAACATATCGGATTGGAAACTTAGTCTATTTGGGTCATTTCAGGACACTAAGGCCATTTGGGCCGTTTCACACTAAGTCCATTAGGGTCATTTCAAGACACTAAGTCCATTAGGGTCATTTCAGGACACTAAGTCCATTCGGATAATTTTGAGACATTTATCTATTCGGGTCATTTCAGTACACTCAGTCCATTCGGGTCATTTCAGGACACTAAGTTCATTTGGGTCATTTCAGGACAATCAGTCCATTCGGATTATCTCGAGACACTTAGTCTATTCGGGTCATTTCAGGACACTCAATCCATTCAGTCAATATTTTGGGACATTCGATTCCAAATATTCGGGTTAGACACACAGTCCATTCAGTTCATTTCAATCTATTCGTGTCATTTCATGACACTTAGTCATTCGGGCAACATTGAAACTCATTTCAAACATATCGGGTTGGACACTTTGTCCATTCGAGTCATTTCAGGACACTAAGTCCATTTGAGTCATTTCAGGACACTCAGTCCATTCGAATTATTTCGAGACACTTAGTCTATTCGTGTCATTTCAGAACACATAGTCTATTCGGATCATTTATGGACACTCAGTCCATTCAGGCAACATTAACACGCGTTTCCAACATATCAGGTTGGACACTCTGTCCATTCTGGTCATTTCAGGGCACTAAATTTTTTTGGGTAATTTCAGAACACTAAGTCCATTTGGGTCATTTCAGGATACTCAGTCCATTCATGCAACATGTATTGATATTCAATTCCAACATTTCGGTTTCAACACACAGACAATTCGGGTTATTTTAGGACACACAGCCCATTCGGTTCATTTCAAGACATTCAGTATATTTGGGTCATTTCATGACACTCAGTCCTTTTAGCAACATCGACGCTCGTTTCCAACATTTTCGGTTGGACACTTAGTCAATTCGGGTCATTTCAGGACACTAAGTTTATTTGGTTCATTTCATGACACTCAGTCCATTTGGGTCATTTCGAGATACTTAGTCTATTCGGTTCATTTCATGACACTAAGTCCGTTCATTTCATAACACTAAGTCCATTTGGGTCATTTCAGGACACTAAGTCTATTCGATTCATTTCTGGACACTCAATCCATTCACGCAACATTGACACTCGTTTCCAACATATCAGGTTGGACACTAAGTCCATTCGAGACAGTCAATTTATTCTGGTCATTTCGGGACACTTAGTCTATTTGGGTCATTTCAGGACACTAAGTCCTTTCTGGTCATTTCGGGACACGAAGCCCATTCGATTCATTTTAGGACACTCAGTCCATTCAGACAACATTTATTGACATTCTATTCCCACATTTCAGGTTAGACACACAGTCCATTTAGGTCATTTCGGGACACTGAGTCCTTTCTGGTCATTTCGGGACACAGAGCACATTCGAGTCATTTAGGAAACTCAGTCCATTCAGGCAAAATTTATTGACATTCTATTCCCACATTTCGAGTAGTCCATTCGGGTCATTTTAGGACACTCGTTTCATTAAAGTCATTTCAGGACACTTAGTCCATTCGGGTCATTTTAGGACATTAAGTCCATTTGTGTCATTTCAAGACACTCGATCCATTCGGTTCATTTCGAGACACTTAGTCTAATCGGGTCGTATCAGGTTGGACACTAAGTCCATTCGGGTCATTTCAGGACACTAAGTCCATTTCGGTCATTTAAGGACACTTAGTCCAATCAGGCAACATTTATTAACATTCTATTCCCACATTTCGGGTTAGACTCACAGTCCATTTGGGTCATTTCGGGACACTAAGCCTATTCGAGTCATTTTAGGACACTCAGTCCATTCAGGCAACATTTATTGACTTTCTATTCCTACATTTCGGGTTAGACACACAGTCCATTCGAGTCATTTTAGGACACTCGGTCCATTAAGGTCATTTCAGGACACTCAGTCCATTCGGATCATTTTAGGATTTTAAGTACATTTGGGTCGTTTCAGGATTTTAGGATTTTAAGTACATTTGGGTCGTTTCAGAACACTCAGTCCATTACGATTATTTCAGGACACTTAGTAATATTCGGGTTATTTTAGTAACATTTTAGTAACATTTAGTCCGCTAACTTAATATGTTGGAAACGAGTGTCCATTCAGGAAACATTGACACTCGTTTCCAACATATCAAATTAGACACAAAGTCCAGTCTAGTAATTTCATGACACTAACTCCATTCGGGTCATTTCAAGACACTAAATCCATTAGGGTCATTTCAGGACACGCATTCCATATAGGCAATATTTTGGGACATTCAATTCCAAATATTTGGGTTAGATACACAGTCCATTCTGTTCATTTCAAGACATTCAATCCATTCGGGTCATTTCAAGACACTTAGTCATTCGGGCAACATTGGAACTCGTTTCCAACACATCGGGTTGGACACTTAGTCCATTCGAGTCATTTCAAGACACTAAATCCATTTGGGTCATTTTAGGACACTCAGTCCATTCGGGTCATTTCGAGACACTTAGTCTATTCGAGTCATATCAGGTCGGACACTTAGTCCATTCAGATCATTTCAGGACACTTATTCCATTCAGTAAAGATTTACATTTGTTTCCAACATATCAAGTTGGACACTTAGTCCATTCAGTAAGGAATTACATTCGTTTCCAACGTATCGGGTTGGACACTTAGTCCATTCGAGTCATTTCGGGACACTAAGTTCATTTTGGTCATTTTAGGACACTCAGTCCATTCGGGTCATTTCGAGATACTTAGTCTATTCGGGTAATATCGGGTCGTACATTTAGTCCATTCGAGTCATTTCAGGAAACTAAGGGGGTGTATTCAATTAGGATTTTAATGAATTTTGAATGACTTTTAAAAGTTCATGAATTCTTAAAGTTTACAAGACTCTTTCAAGTCTTGAAAGAGTCTTGATGATTTTAATGGAATGACTTTGCAAATCTCATGATTTGAGATGATACTTCTAAAGAATTTTTTATGCCTACAATAACTTTCAAAATCATTCAAAATCATCCATTTCTCAAAATCATTTAAAGTCATTGACATTTACAATACCTCTAGATTTTAAAAGTATTTTTAAAGTCATGATTGAATACCACAAGACTTTAAAAGTTTTTTTAAAGTCATGATTGAATACCACAAGATTTTAAAAGTATTTGTAAAATCATGATTGAATACCACAAGACTTTGAAAGACTTCTTAAATCCATTAAAATCATGATTGAATACCCCCCCTAAGTCCATTCAGTAAAGATTTACATTCGTTTCCAACATATCGGGTTGGACACCTAGCCCATTCGAGTCATTTCAGGACACTAAGTCCATTTCGGTCATTTTAGGACACTCAGTCCATTCGGGTCATTTCGAGACACTTAGTCTATTCGGGTAATATCAGGTCGGACATTTAGTCCATTCGGGTCATTTCAGGAAACTAAGTCCATTCAGTAAAGATTTACATTCGTTGCAAACATATCAGGTTAGACACAAAGTCCATTTGAGTAATTTCCGGACACTCAGTTCATTCGGGTCATTTCAGGATACTCGGTCCATTCAGAGAATATTTTGGGATATTTGATTCCAAATATTTGGGTTAGACACACAGTCCATTCGGTTCATTTCAATCTATTATTGTCATTTCATGACACTTAGTCATTCGGGCAACATTGAAACTCGTTTCCAACATATCGGGTTGGACACTTAGTCATTCGAGTCATTTCATGAAACTAAGTCCATTTTGGTCATTTCAGGACACTCAGTCCATTCAGGTTATTTCGAGACAGTTAGTCTATTTGGGTCTTTTAAGGACACTTAGTCTATTCGCATCATTTATGGACACTCAGTCCATTCAGGCAACATTAACACTCGTTTCCAACGTATCATGTTGGACACTCAGTCCATTTTGGTCATTCTGGGCACTAAAATCTTTCGGGTCATTTCGGGACACTAAGTCCATTCGGGTCATTTCAGGATACTCAGTCCATTCGATTCATTTCAAGACATTCAGTCCATTTGGGTAATTTCAGGATACTCAGTCCATTCTGTTCATTTCAAGACATTCAGTCCATTTGGGTCATTTCAAGAAATTTAGTCATTCGGTCAACAATGAAACTCTTTTCCAACATATTCAGGTTGGACACTTAGTCCATTCGAGTCATTTAAGGACACAAAGTCCATTCAGGAAACATTTACACTCGTTTCCAACATATCAAGTTAGACACAAAGTCCAGTCGAGTAATTTCAGGACACTAAATCCATTCGTGTCATTTCAAGACACTAAGTCCATTTGGGTCATTTCAAGACGCTAAGTCCATACGGGTCATTTCAAGACGGTAAGTCCATTAGGGTCATTTCAGGACACTCATTCCATATAGGCATTATTTTGGGACACTTAGTCCAGGTCGGACACTTAGTCCATTCGAGTCACATCAAGACATTAAGTCCATTCAGTAAAGATTTACATTTGTTTCCAATATATCAGGTTGAACACTTAGTCCATTCGAGTCATTTCAGCAGACTAACTTCATTTTGGTCATTTTAGGACACTCAGTCCATTCGGGTCATTTCGAGACACTTAGTCTATTCGGGTAATATCAGGTCGGACATTTAGTCCATTCAGTAAAGATTTACATTCGTTGCCAACATATCAGGTTAGACACAAAGTCCATTCGAGTAATTTCCGGACACTAAGTTCATTCGGGTCATTTCAGGATACTCGGTCAATTCAGGCAATATTTTGGGATATTTGATTCCAAATATTCGGGTTTGACACACAGTCCATTCAGTTCATTTCAATCTATTCTTGTCATTTCATGACACTTAGTCATTCGGGTAACATTGAAAATCGTTTCCAACATATCGGGTTGGACACTTAGTCCATTCGAGTCATTTCAAGACACTAAGTCCATTTTGGTCGTTTTAAGACACTCAGTCCATTCTGGTTATATCGAGACACTTAGTCTATTTGGGTCTTTTAAGGACACTTAGTATATTCGGATCATTTATGGACACTCAGTCCATTCAGGCAACATTAACACTCGTTTCCAACTTATCAGGTTGGACACTCAGTCCACTTTGGTCATTTTGGGACACTTAGTCCATTCGGGTCATTTCAGGATATTCAGTCCATTCGGTTCATTTCAAGACATTCAGTCCATTTGGGTCATTTCAAGACATTTAGTCATTCGGTCAACAATGAAACTCGTTTCCAACATATTCAGGTTGGACACTTAGTCCATTCGAGTCATTATGGACACTTATTCCATTCGAGTCATTTAAGGACACAAAGTCCATTCAGGAAACATTTACACTCGTTTCCAACATATCAAGTTAGACACAAAGTCCAGTCGAGTAATTTCAAGACACTAAGTCCATTCGGGTCATTTCAAGACACTAAATCCATTTGTTTCATTTCAAGACGCTAAGTCCATACGGGTCATTTCAAGACGGTAAGTTCATTACGGTCATTTCAAGACGGTAAGTCCATTAGGGTCATTTCTGGACACTCATTCCATATACGCAATATTTTGGGACATTCGATTCCAAATATTCGGGTTAGATACACAGTCCATTCAGTTCATTTCAAGACATTCAGTCCATTCGGGTCATTTCAAGACAATTAGTCATTCGGGCAACATTGAAACTCGTTTCCAACATATCGGGTTGGACACTTAGTCCATTCGAGTCATTTCAGGACAAAAATTCCATTTAGGTCATTTTAGGACACTCAGTCCATTCGGGTCATTTCGAGACACTTAGTCTATTCAGGTCATATCAGGTAGGACACTTAGTCCATTCGAGTCATTTCAGGACATTAAGTCCATTCAGTAAAAATTTACATTTGCTTCCAACATATCGGGTTGGACACTTAGTCCATTCTAGTCATTTCAGGACACAAAGTCCATTTCGGTCATTTTAGGACACTCAGTCCGTTCGGGTCATTTCGAGATACTTAGTTTATTTGGTTAATATCAGGTCGGACACTTAGTCCATTCGGGTCATTTCAGGACACTAAATCCATTCAGTAAAGATTTACATTCGTTTCCTACATATCAGGTTAGACATAAAGTCTATTGGAGTAATTTCAGGACACTAAGTCCATTCGGGTCATTTCAAAACACTAAGTCCATTCGGGTCATTTCAGGACACTCAATTTATTTAGGCAATATTTTGGGATGTTTGATTCCAAATATTCAGGTTAGACACACAGTCCATTAGGTTCATTTCAATCCATTCTTGTCATTTCATGACACTTAGTCATTCGGGCAACATTCAAACTTGTATCCAACATATCGGGTTGGACACTTAGTCCATTCGAGTCATTTCCGGACACTAAGTCTATTCGATTCATTTCAGGACACTAAGTCCGTTTGGGTCATTTTAGGACACTCAGTCCATTCGGGTCATTTCGAGACACTAAGTCTATTCAGATCATACCAGGTCAGACACTTAGTCCATTAAAGTCATTTCATGACATTAAGTCCATTCAATAAAAATTTACATTTGTTTCCAACATATTAGGTTGGACATTTAGTCCATTTCGGTCATCTTAGGACACTCAGTTTATTCGGGTCATTTCGACACACTAAGTCCATTTTGGTCATTTAAAGACATTAAGTCCGAATGGGTCATTTCAAGACGCTAAGTCCATTCGGGTCATTTCAGGACACTCAGTGCATTCATGCAATATTTTGGGATATTTGATTCCAAATATTCAGGTTAGACACACAGTCCATTAGGTTCATTTCAATCCATTCTTGTCATTTCATGACACTTAGTCATTCGGGCAACATTGAAACTTGTTTCCAACATATCGGGTTGGACACTTAGTCCATTCGAGTCATTTCAGGACACGAAGTCCATTCGAGTCATTATAGGACACTAAGTTCATTTGGGTCATTTTAGGACACTCAGTCCATTCGGGTTATTTCGAGACACTTAGTCAATTCAGATCATATCACGTCGGACACTTAGTCCATTCGAGTCATTTCAGGACATTAAGTCCATTCAGTAAAAATTTACATTTGTTTCCAACATATCGGGTTGGACACTTAGTCCATTCGAGTCATATCGGGACACTAAGTCCATTCGGGTCATTTTAGGACACTCAGTCCATTCGAGTCATTTCGAGACACTTAGTCTATTTGGGTCATTTTAAGACACTCAGTCCATTCGGGTCATTTCAGGACACTAAGTCCATTCGAGTCATTTCAGGACACTATGTACATTCGAGTCATTTCAGGACACTATGTCCATTCGAGTCATTTCAGGACACTAAGTCCATTCGAGTTATTTCAGGACACTAAGTCCATTCGAGTCATTTTAGGACACTAAGTCCATTTGGGTCATTTTAGGACACTCAGTCCATTCGGGTCATTTCGAGACACTTAGTCTATTCAGATCATATCAGGTCGGACACTTAGTCCATTCGAGTCATTTCAGGACATTAAGTCCATTCAGTAAAAATTTACATTTGTTTCCAACATATCGGGTTGGACACTTAGTCCAATCGAGTCATTTCAGGACATTAAGTCCATTTCGGTCATTTTAGGACACTCAGTCCATTCGGGTCATTTCGAGACACTTAGTCTATTCGGGTAATATAAGGTCGGACACTTAATCCATTCGGGTCATTTCATGACACTAAGTCCATTCAGTAAAGATTTACATTCGTTTCCAACATATCAGGTTAGACACAAAGTCTATTCGAGTAATTTCAGGACACTAAGTCCATTTGGGTCATTTTAGAACACTCAGTCCATTCGGGTCATTTTGAGACACTTAGTCTATTCAGATCATATCAAGTCGGACACTTAGTCCATTCGAGTCATTTCAGGAAATTAAGTCCATTCAGTAAAAATTTACATTTGTTTCCAACATATCGGGTTGGACACTTAGTCCATTCGAGTCATTTTAGGACAGTAAGTCCATTTCGGTCATTTTAGGACACTCAGTCCATTCGAGTTATTTCGAGAAATTTAGTCTATTCGAGTAATATCAGGTCGGACACTTAGTCGATTCGGGTTATTTCAGGACACTAAGTCCATTCAGTAAAGATTTACATTCGTTTCCAACATATCAGGTTAGACACAAAGTCTATTCGAGTAATTTCAGGACACTAAGTCCATTCGGGTAATTTCATGACACTAAGTCCATTCGGGTCATTTCAGGACACTCAGTCCATTCAGGCAATATTTTGGAATATTTGATTCCAAATATTCAAGTTAGACACACAGTCCATTAGGTTCATTTCAATCCATTCTTATCATTTCATGAAACTTAGTCATTCGGGCAACATTGAAACTTGTTTCCAACATATCGGGTTGGACACTTAGTCCATTCTAGTCATTTCAGGACACTAAGTCCATTCGAGTCATTTTAAGACACTTAGTTCATTCGGGTCATTTCGAGACACTTAGTCTATTCAGATCATATCAGGTCGGACACTTAGTCCATTCGAGTCATTTTAGGACAGTAAGTCCATTTCGGCCATTTTAGGACACTCAGACCATTCGAGTTATTTCGAGAAATTTAGTCTCTTCGAGTAATATCAGGTCGGACACTTAGTCCATTCGGGTCATTTCAGGACACTAAGTCTATTCAGTAAAGATTTACATTCGTTTCCAACATATCAGGTTAGACACAAAATCTACTCGAGTAATTTCAGGACACTAAGACCATTCGGGTAATTTCATGACACTAAGTCCATTCGGGTCATTTCAGGACACTCAGTCCATTCAGGCAATATTTTGGGATATTTGATTCCAAATATTCAAGTTAGACACAAAGTCCATTAGGTTCATTTCAATCCATTCTTATCATTTCATGAAACTTAGTCATTCGGGCAACATTGAAATTTGTTTCCAACATATCGGGTTGGATACTTAGTCCATTCGAGTCATTTCAGGACACTAAGTCCATCTCGGTCATTTTAGGACACTCAGTCTATTCGGGTCATTTCGAGACACTATGTCTATTCAGATCATATCAGGTCGGACACACAGTCCATTAGGTTCATTTCAATCCATTCTTATCATTTCATGACACTTAGTTATTCGGGCAACACTGAAACTTGTTTCCAACATATCGGGTTGGACACTTAGTCCTTTCGAGTCATTACAGGACACTAAGTCCATTCGGATCATTTTAGGACACTCAGTCCATTCGGGTCATTTCGAGACACTTAGTCTATTCAGATCATATCAGGTCGGACACTTAGTCCATTCGAGTTATTTCAGGACATTAAGTCCATACAGAAAAAATTTACATTTTTTCCAACATATCGGGTTGGACACTTAGTCCAGTCGAGTCATTTCAGGACACTAAGTCTATTTCGGTCATTTTAGGACACTCAGTCCATTCGGGTCATTTCGAGACACTTAGTCTATTCGGGTAATATCAGGTCGGACACTTAATCCATTCGGGTCATTTCATGACACTAAGTCCATTAAGTAAAGATTTACATTCGTTTCCAACATATCAGGTTAGACATAAAGTCTATTCGAGTAATTTCAGGACACTAAGTCCATTTGGGTCATTTTAGGACACTCAGTCCATTCGGGTCATTTCGAGACACTTAGTCTATTCAGATCATATCAGGTCGGACACTTAGTCCATTCGAGTCATTTCAGGACATTAAGTCCACTCAGTAAAAATTTACATTTATTTCCAACATATCGGGTTGGACACTTAGTCAGTTCGAGTCATTTCAGGACACTAAGTCCATTCGGGTCATTTCGAGACACTTAGTCTATTCAGATCATATCAGGTCGGACATTTAGTCCATTCCAGTCATTTCAGGACATTAAGTCCATTTAGTAAAAATTTACAATTGTTTCCAACATATCCGGTTGGACACTTAGTCCAATCGAGTCATTTCAAGACACAAAGTCCATTTCGGTCATTTCAAGACACAAAGTCCATTTTGGGATATTTGATTCCAAATATTTAGGTTAGACACACAGTCCATTAGGTTCATTTCAATCCATTCTTATCATTTCATGACACTTAGTCATTCGGGCAACATTGAAACTTGTTTCCAACATATCGGGCAGGATACTTAGTCCATTCGTGTCATTTCAGGACACTAAGTCCATTTGAGTCATTTTAGGACACTCAGTCCATTCGGGTGATTTCGAGACACTACGTCTATTCAAATCATATCAGGTCGGACACACAGTCCATTAGGTTCATTTCAATCCATTCTTATCATTTCATGACACTTAGTCATTCGGGCAACATTGAAACTTGTTTCCAACATATCGGGTTGGACACTTAGTCCATTCTAGTCATTTCAGGACACTAAGTCCACTCGGGTCATTTTAGGACACTTAGTCCATTCGGGTCATTTCGAGACACTTAGTCTATTCAGATCATATCAGGTCGGACACTTAGTCCATTCGAGTCATTTCAGGACATTAAGTCCATTCAGTAAAAATTTACATTTGTTTCCAACATATCGGGTTGGACACTTAGTCCATTCGAGTCATTTCAGGACACTAAGTCTATTTCGGTCATTCTAGGACACTCAGTCCATTTGGGTTATTTCGAGACATTTAGTCTATTCGAGTAATATTAGGTCGGACACTTAGTCCATTCGGGTCATTTCAGGACACTAAGTCCATTCAGTAAAGATTTACATTCGATTCCAACATATCAGGTTAGACACAAAGTCTATTCGAGTAATTTCAGGACATTAAGTCCATTCGGTTAATTTCAGGACACTAAGTCCAGTCGGGTCATTTCGGGACACTCAGTCCATTCAGGCCATATTTTGGGATATTTGATTCCAAATATTTAGGTTAGACACACAGTCCATTAGGTTCATTTCAATCCATTCTTATCATTTCATGACACTTAGTCATTCGGGCAACATTGAAACTTGTTTCCAACATATCGGGTTGGATACTTAGTCCATTCGAGTCATTTCAGGACACTAAGTCCATTTGAGTCATTTTAGGACACTCAGTCCATTCGGGTGATTTCGAGACACTACGTCTATTCAAATCATATCAGGTCGGACACACAGTCCATTAGGTTCATTTCAATCCATTCTTATCATTTCATGACACTTAGTCATTCGGGCAACATTGAAACTTGTTTCCAACATATCGGGTTGGACACTTAGTCCATTCTAGTCATTTCAGGACACTAAGTCCATTCGGGTCATTTTAGGACACTTAGTCCATTCGGGTCATTTCGAGACACTTAGTCTATTCAGATCATATCAGGTCGGACACTTAGTCCATTCGAGTCATTTCAGGACACTAAGTCCATCTAAGTCATTTTAGGACACTCAGTCCATTCGGGTCATTTCGAGACACTACGTCTATTTAGATCATATCAGGTCGGACACACAGTCCATTAGGTTCATTTCAATCCATTCTTATCATTTCATGACACTTAGTCATTCAGGCAACATTGAAACTTGTTTCCAACATATCGGGTTGGACACTTAGTCCATTCGAGTCATTTCAGGACACTAAGTCCATTCGGGTCATTTTAGGACACTCAGTCCATTCGGGTCATTTCGAGACACTTAGTCTATTCAGATCATATCGGGTTGGACACTTAGTCCAATCGAGTCATTTCAGGACAATAAGTCCATTTCGGTCATTTTAGGACACTCAGTCCATTCGGGTCATTTCGAGACATTTAGTCTATTCGGGTAATATCAGGTCAGACACTTAATCCATTCGGGTCATTAAGTCCATTCAGTAAAAATTTACATTTGTTTCCAACATATCGGGTTGGACACTTAGTCCATTCGAGTCATTTCAGGACACTAAGTCCATTCGGGTCATTTCGAGACACTTAGTCTATTCAGATCATATCAGGTCAGACACTTAGTCTATTCAGATCATATCAGGTCAGACACTTAGTCCATTCTAGTCATTTCAGGACATTAAGTCCATTCAGTAAAAATTTACATTTGTTTCCAACATATCGGGTTGGACACTTAGTCCAATCGAGTCATTTCAAGACACAAAGTACATTTCGGTCATTTTAGGACACTCAGTCCATTCGGGTTATTTCGAGACATTTAGTCTATTCGAGTAATATCAGGTCGGACACTTAGTCCATTCGGGTCATTTCAGGACACTAAGTCCATTCAGTAAAGATTTACATTCGTTTCCTACATATCAGGTTAGACACAAAGTCTATTCGAGTAATTTCAGGACATTAAGTCCATTTGGGTAATTTCAAGACACTAAGTCCATTCGGGTCATTTCAGGACAATCAGTCCATTCAGGCAATATTTTGGGATATTTGATTCCAAATATTCAGGTTAGACACACAGTCCATTAGGTTCATTTCAATCCATTCTTATCATTTCATGACACTTAGTCATTCGGGCAACATTGAAACTTGTTTCCAACATATCGGGTTGGATACTTAGTCCATTCGAGTCATTTCAGGACACTAAGTCCATCTGGGTCATTTTAGGACACTCAGTCCATTCAGGTTATTTCGAGACACTACGTCTATTCAGATCATATCAGGTCGGACACACAGTCCATTAGGTTCATTTCAATCCATTCTTATCATTTCATGACACTTAGTCATTTGGGCAACATTGAAACTTGTTTCCAACATATCGGGTTGGACACTTAGTCCATTCGAGTCATTTCAGGACACTAAGTCCATTCGGGTCATTTCGAGACACTTAGTCCATTCAGATCATATCAGGTCGGACACTTAGTCCATTCGAGTCATTTCAGGACATTAAGTCGATTCAGTAAAAATTTACATTTGTTTCCAACATATCGGGTTGGAAACTTAGTCCAATCGAGTCATTTCAGGACACTAAGTCCATTTCGGTCATTTTAGGACACTCAGTCCATTCGGGTCATTTCGAGACACTTAGTCTATTTGAGTAATATCAGGTCGAACACTTAGTCCATTCGAGTCATTTTAGGACACTAAGTCTATTCAGTAAAGATTTACATTCGTTTCTAACATATCAGGTTAGACACAAAGTCTGTTCGAGTAATTTCAGGACACTAAGTCCATTCGGGTCATTTAAAGACACTAAGTCCATTCAGGCAATATTTTGGGATATTTGATTCCAAATATTCAGGTTAGACATACAGTCCATTAGGTTCATTTCAATCCATTTTTGTCATTTCATGACACTTAGTCATTCGGGCAACATTGAAACTTGTTTCCAACATATCGGGTTGGACACTTAGTCCATTCGAGTCATTTCAGGACACTAAGTCCATTCGAGTTATTTCAGGACACTAAGTCCATTCGAGTTATTTCAGGACACTAAGTCCATTTGGGTCATTTTAGGACACTCAGTCCATTCGGGTCATTTCGAGACACTTAGTCTATTCAGATCATATCAGGTCGGACACTTAGTCCATTCGAGTCATTTCAGGACATAAAGTCCATTCAGTACAAATTTACATTTGTTTCCAATATATCGGGTTGGACACTTAGTCCATTCGAGTCATTTCAGGACACTAAGTCCATTTCGGTCATTTTAGGACACTCAGTCCATTCGAGTCATTTCGAGACACTTAGTCTATTCGGGTAATGTCATGTCAGACACTTAGTCCATTCGGGCCATTTCAAGAAACTAAATCTATTTAGTAAATATTTACATTCGTTTCCAACATATCAAGTTAGACACAAAGTCTATTCGAATAATTTCAGGACACTAAGTCCATTCGGGTCATTTCAGGACACTAAGTCCATTCGGGTAATTTCGAGACACTTAGTCTATTCGAGTAATATCAGGTCGGACACTTAGTCCATTCGGGTCATTTCAGGACACTAAGTCCATTCAGTAAAGATTTACATTTGTTTCCAACATATCAGGTTAGACACAAAGTCTATTCGAGTAATTTCAGGACACTAAGTCCTCATTTCAAGACACTAAGTCATTACGACAACATTGTAAAATATAAGAATCACCAAAAACTAGATGTATGTATGGTTTCGATATACCTGGTTTGTCTGGGCATTTTCCATGCTACAAAATTTGTTCATCATGACACACTCGTGACTTAATGCAAGCATGCTAGTTTGCTCTAATTCTTAGTGTTTGTTGTTGCAAGCAAGGCATGTTGGTATTCCCACCGGGTTGACCTGTGGTGACTGTTGTCTGGTTAGAAAATCCTAGTATGTGCAATAAAAGAGTAATTTAATACATATGTCATATTAAATATTTCTAATGCACTTGAGGTGATCGATGAAACAATAGAAAACACAACTTTGTAAAATATAGAATATACTCATCATATATTCAAGAACCCAAAATTTAGTGTAATATGATATAAATCATACTACCTTCACAAAATTTTCATTCACTAGTTCATGTGGTTGTTGCATCACTTGCAAAGAAGAGAAAATTACTGGTTCAAACAAAACTATCAGTCACTACTATTACTATGTGCGCCCAGGTCCTCTCGCATGGTGGCACTCTAACCTAGAAATCAAACACACCCTACTTGTACCGGAACGGCAACTTAAGAAACAATTGGATCACATTTTGGATAATCCAAGAACTTAATTTTAGATCACAGATAAATCACAGATAACAGCGAAAAGGGTGTGCAATGTCTCCCACTTTCTTTTTCTCAGCCACCAATTTAGGGAATCCCACCAACCCAATGTCTGCTCTATATTTTGTAAAATTGAACATAATGATTCAAAGACAGATTAATTCTTAATCCACTCTCTCAAAATGAAGAAGAGCCTAGGTGCACATAGTTACCAATTTTGTAAATATAGAATATATACTTATCATATATTCTAGAACCCAAATTTTAGTGTAATATATTATAGATCATAATGCGTTCACAAAATTTCCGTTTAGATGTATCATGTGGTTGTTGCATAGAAGAGAAAATTACGGGTGCAAAACAAAACTAACAATCACTACTGTGTGCACCTACGTCTTCTTGAAATATCACATTAAATTGTCAAAGCAAGGTGGCACTCAAAGCTAGAAATCAAACATACTCTACTTACACTGGAACAACAAATTAAGAAACAATTGGATCACATTTTGGATTACCCAAGAAGTTTGAGCAAATTAAGCAAATAAAAAAGATGTACAATGTCTGCCAATTTCTTTTTCTCGGTTACCAATTAAGTAAACATAAAAGTAGAAATTTGATGTTTTGCAAAACTGAACATAATGATTCAAATTCAGACTAATTCATCATCCACTCTCAAAATGAACGATCAATCTACCATAACCTTGAGCTTGACCTAGATTTTCTGATACCACAAATCGACTAAGTTGCACTTCCAGATTCTCTAAATTGATCAGTGCAATTCTAGTCATGCACTTTAATTTGAAATCTAGGGCAACAAATCAGTCAAGAAAACAAAGAACTGCACACAATCAATTTCTATAATTTAACCTTCAAATGAGGTAAATCTTATTATGTAAATCAAAAGCTTTTATCAGTGCAAAAGTAGTTTCTTGAATTGATTTGGGCCACTCGATTCCAATATTTAGGGACATTCGAGACTTTTCCGACTCGCAAAATTAGTTTTCGAAAGTCAAAAGATGTAAAGCTTTCAAGAGAAAATCACAAAATCATTTATTGGTGCATAAATATTTTCTGAAAATCATAAGATGTAAGGCTTTCAAGAGAATATTCATCACCACTTTCACGACAGAAAAAAAGAGTAAAGCTTCATTACAAGTAAATGCAAAGCAGATTCATGAACAAGCTTTTATCACTGATGCTAACTAAAATCTAGAAATCAAAACTGAGAAATATCTATCAAACAATAATATTGATGTTAAAGGAAGGCATAGCAATCATACTTATTCTTGACATATATAGAAACCCATACATGGATTCGATCAATTTATCATAACATTGTTCTTGACCTAGATTTTCTGATACCACGAATCAACTTATCATTGCAATTCTAGTTATGCACTTTGATTTCTAGGGCAACAAATCAAATACAGTCAAATGTATACTTTAATTTGACCTAGATTTTCTCATATCCTATCTCCAAATTCTAATAGTCGTGAATCAAGTTAGGCAAAAAATTTCCCGAGAACCAGTCAGGACGAATACCTGGCGATGTGGCGATTATTGGGCACTCTCTAACTCCAACAACAGAAACGAATTGATGCTCTTCAACGTCGCACAAATCAATTGAATTGTTGTTCTTCGACTTCGCCAAAATCGAGAATCGGAATTGTTGTTCAATCTGCCGTCGCAAAATCGGGAATTGAATATGTTGTTCTTAGTCGTCGCAAGAATCGAGGACCGAAATTTTATTCCTTGGTCGTCGCAGGAATCGTGTGTTAGAGCTTGGTAACGGCTAATAGTAACAATCTCTCTTTTGAATAGGAAAGTCGGTTTAAAATTTTGAAAGTATCAAATTTAAAAAATAAATACACAGTACCATAGACGCTGCGCTCCGGCTTCGTGATAATGTGTTTCCATGTACTGCCTTATTCTTTATGTAGGTAAGAGTGAGGCAAAAATCTAATTCCCAATTGATGTGGGACTGCTAAAGAAGTGAACAAACACGCCACGTTACCAAAACCAGCCGCGTCTCATTCCCACAAAGTGTAGTCGTTTTTTATGCATCATGATATTTGACATGGGCTGGGCAGGTGTTTTAACATCACAATACCAAGCTAAAAAGCCCATAAGTTCAATATTGTTAACGGATCCAATATTTTTTACATGCTATCTATTCTGACTTGTTTGATCATATATTGTTATCGTCCTATTCAAATTAGACCATAACTTTAACTCCTGTGTTGCGGGTGCATGAAAAGTCATCAGTTGGACATGTGGCTATTGATGAAATTGCTAAATTATTTTTTTCTCGTCAAAAGTATATTGCATTAGAATAAGGCATACATCCTGAACCTCATGAAGCAACTCAAAACTAATGACAAGCGTGGGCGGACTTAAATGGTAAATAATCTATTTGAGAATTTGATACTAATCACATGGACATTATGATTTATGCATGAGATTGAGAATGATCTTTATTAATTTGTAGGTTTTCTCTTTAACCATGACACATATTTGAAGTTTATCATTGGGTGATGTCTAATACAAGTATTAAACACATCTGGTTGAAAATTTACTGTTTATTGGTATTACAAATTTATATGCTTACTCCTGCTTTGGAATAAAAGTTCTTCTGTTTTGCTATTTTCACTGTTGAATGTATTTTTTGTCTTAAAAACCTTTAACATTATATCCCTTGTCCATATTAATTGTCTTACTATTCTAGTATGTATCAACAATATCTAAATTTGATCCCATCTGTAAGCTAAATTTGAATACCTTTTTTTTTCAGGACAGGCATGTTTGGAGTTGAACATTCAAGGATCACACATTTTTTTGAAGGATTAGGTATTGTTCTGTTGATTGCAATTGCCACAGTCGATCGAAGATTTAACGAAGATATACTGAAATGTAGATGTACTGGTTATGTATTTTGGGTACACACTTTTGTCTAGCTATTAGTATTTTCAGTAAAAATCCGGAGGTGACATTTTAGTTACTTCTGAACTAACAAATAGTATATGCTATACTCTTCATACATGTCTGTGTATCATGAGGCACGTGCCTTTTAATCTCTGGGTTTCACATTTTTCTCCTGATATGAAAATCAACCTTTGTTTTGTCCAGTTCAGAATACTGTAGATATTGCGCATAAATGTTCATAACCATTATGGTTTGATGATATTCAGGTGATTGGTTTTGTGAAACAATGGAATCACTATATGGACAGGCATTGTTTCACTCAAGACAATCAGTATCATGATTGCAATTTGCAGCAATGGCAGACCTATAAAATCGATCCTTATTCTAACACCATTGTGTTTGCATGTCTTAATTAGTAACAAAATAATATGGAGAGAATTCAAGAATATTTAATTTGATTACTATCACTAAGAATATCCAGAACAATATGGCTTTCTACACATGAATGTGAATTGTAAGTTAGCATTTTTACTGTCATCTTAGTTTTGGGCATCAATGGCATAACTGAGAACAGAGTTGCTGAAGTGAGTAAGCTTGAGTCTCGGGCAGAGTATAGATCTTGCTCCTTCCGTTGCTCGTGCAAGTCAGGTTCAGCTGGCCAGCAACTTCGATGGACTGCAAATAACATTATATGAGTACTAAAAAGGTAACAATGCAGTGATGGAAGAAAACACTGACCTCACAAACAACTTGTGGAGAGTCGCAGCTCCACGATGAGGTAGGAACACAGGTCAAGTAATGGCACCAAGAACAGTGATCATTGCCATTAACCCCTCGGAGAAGCAAAACCAACCCAACCGAGAACCTGTCATATGAAACCGTTCAGATAATTCCAGGATATAACATCCCATTTACAATAATAATAAGTGGTATATGGGCTATGAGAAGATCGAAAAATGGATATAAGATTACTTTTATGACATGCACATGAAACTGAAATCAGATTCCATGACTTACCCGACAATTAACAGTAGAAGAGAGATGACCCAAAGTACATACTGGTATGTCTTGTATTTAGGTGCACGCGTTCCATAATATTCAGGAGGAGCATTCTTTTGACTAATCCATCGGAACTGTGGTCGGATTAAAAACACAAATCCCAGAAAGAAACCAGACAGAAACCCGCCAATGTGGGCATAGTTGTCCACATGTGGAAGTATTCCCATTCCCAAGTTTATAATAATGATGAAAACAAGAGTCAATAATGCCGCAAACTGCATAAAAGAGAAGGAGCAGCAAGAATCAATGCATGAGGGTCTTCTCAGCTCAATGCAATTTTTTTACTTACCTTATTTGCATATATCGTCCAATTTGTGATGAGCTCTGAAAGCATGCCTCCCAACAAACCAAAAAGTGCACCAGATGCACCAACAGATATAGTGTTTTGAATGAAAAGCGACGACAGCAGACTCCCACCAAAGCCAGATACAAAATAAAGCAACCCGATCCGAACTAGAGAACAACAGAAAGGGTATAGTGTTTCAACAATGCAAATAATGACTTCAATTTCTGTAATGTAATAAACAAAACCAGTATCACAAAGCTGCTAGGCTCTTAAGCATCTTATCCATTGGAGTTATAAATTCTTTTCTACTATCAAGGCAAAATATGCCTACGGCTTGAATATTATCCCAAATGCTAAGAAGCATAGGCCAAACTATTGCAAAATCGATGCCCCAGGCCCCCAACTAAAGCCTAGAGTACAAAAACGAGGATAAATAGTTAACTAATTTATTTTTCTCAAATTTTGTACTAGGAGTACAATTTCATAATCGATTCGGCTGTCTTCAACCTTAATCATCATTCCTAGAAAAATTCTTAGGATATCTGCAGCAATTAGACATTCGAAATTTTGCGAGGTACTGATATCACATATGCAAATCACAGAAAAGTGAAATTGAAGAAGCATACCAAACCCGAATTCCTGCTCGAGCCGGATTCCAATGAAAACAAGACTTAGCATATTGGCAAGTATATGGAAAACCCCAGCATGCAACCATATACAAGTGACAAGCCGCCATGTTTGGTGTTCCTCGACAATTTTAGACACTTCAAGCGCCCCCATCTTACCTAATCTGGAAAACAGAACAACATTAAAAGTCACAAAGCCAAAACCATACAAATAAAATCCAGAAACATGATCCTTTATGACCTATCATCAACATTCAACTATATCATCAACAAAAAACCACAAATTAACAAGACTTGTAAACATCTGCTTCCCATCAAAATCCCACATTCCCAACTAAACACCATTCATCAAAGCAAAAATTTCAAATCAATTTCAATAGCATAATCACAACCCTTTTGTCTACTACCATTACCACACATAATTATTACAATCATCCAAAACACAATAACAACATTGTTAAATTGAGCGAATCCACTTACGTATCCGCGGAAGGGCCTAAAAGGGGGTTTTCTCTGAAGGGTTGGAAAGACAACCTCCCCAAGAACCTTGGAATGCAGGACGCAGAGTTCTTGGGGCAATTGTTGACGTACATGGTGATTATAAACACGAGAACATTAATCGCCACGAACCCAGGAACCAGCCACGACGACCACCGCTTAAACGGCCTGTAATCGACGTCCCCGTTCCGCCGCGGCTTCCCCGCCGCCCTCGCCGGAGGGGTGGACGATCTCGCCGTCCGGTGGACCGTCTTGTCACCGCTCCGGGAATGCACTCTGATCTCCACCAGCTCCGACGGGTCATTCCCCATCGCCACCGTCAAACATAAACTTTATGAAAAACCCATCAACGAATCGATCAACAAAATATTGGGGAATCACTGGAAAATGAGATCAAGGACGAGAATGGAGCATATAGCTTTCACTTTCGTTTCACGTCAAATGTGAATACTGAGATTTGTCGCCACAAATGGACAATTTGGATCTGTCTGCGACTTTGGGTTAACGAAAAATTCCGTTTTCGTTTCTCTTCTTACACGTATTCTTCTGTTATCAGTAAACTGATTTTCTCGTCTTTTTTGAAGAAATGTTGTCATTTGATTTTAAATAAGGTTTTACGTTTGTTTAATATTAATGTGTCGGATTTTACTATTTATTGTGCTACTATATGCGAATTCTTTAGTAAATAAACCAATTGATTTTTTTTTTGAAAGAAAATAAATCAATTGATGAACTTTATGTCTATTAATATTATCGATGTCTATTAATATTATCGATAACAAATTTCAGTAGTTAGTCTAATGATGTTTATAATTAATTATCACATTCACAAATGAAAATGACACATGTTCTATTGTCAATTTGATGAACACAAATGACAACGGTATAAGTTAATTATCATATTTTCTTTCATCTGTTAAAGTATAACTAGTGACCGTGCCTCGACAGATTGTTTGAACACTGATTTAAAAGACGGAGTTTAAGTGAAATGTTAATGAAGAGATGAATTTCTGGGGGCAAGCACATGATTTGTTGATGCAAGACAAGCATAATATACCTACTGAAGTTGAAGTCCTTCTCATTAGAACCCGTTATTTCATCTCCATCTAACCTTTCATTTTGCTTTGTGTTCTTTTCATATTGCAGACGATGAATTAGAAATAATGCATGGCACAGTACTTCATTAGAAAGCCTAGCCAAATTGATCCCTGCAATTGCAGTGGAAGGTGAATGAATATCCATAAATTACAATTTACAACACCATGAAAATAAAGAAGGTGGTTACATTAAAAGATTTACCGGCTCTTAAACAGGTTTCTGAATAATTCAAAGCAACTATTTGCTTTGGGAGTGTCGTGCATTTAAAATTGTTTTTTAATTTAGATTTAGACTCTTAATTGATTCTTTTTCCTGTTAGCTATTATGTTGAAAGTAACTAGTTCAATTTCAGCCCCTATAAGAATTCTCAACTTTGATTCCCAATAGGATTGTAGCTTTCTTTAAATGCTTTCAGTTTGTTTTACTTTCTATGAACTTCAAATGTAAAATTTCCATGTTTGACAAACTTTGTACTTTGTTCATAAAATTGAATGATTGATGCACATGTATGAATCCCAAACATAACATGAGGTAGATTATACATATTTGAGATAATTGCAAAAGGTAAAATGTGATATTCCACTCTTGTGTAGGGAAAGTATTGTTTGAGGTCAAAATTTACCCTCATTTTTTGCACTGTTAATAGAATAGATAAAATGAAACAAAAGGATAAAAATATTATTCAAATTAAAAGTTAATGTAAAAATATATAATTTAACTATAAAAAGTTATATCACAAAAATAAATTTATGTATACAAATATTGTGACTAATTGTTCAATTTTGTGAGTTCTCTTTTGGTCTCTGAAGAGAGAAAATTGTCTTTATGTAGAAACTTCTTTAGCCTCATTTGCAAAACCTATGATTCAAAGAGAGAATGAACACAACCAAATTGCTTGATGTTTTAAAAAGAATTGCTGAAGGAGAAGGTGAATAGAGGAGCACCATACTGATACAACAAAAGTTTAGTTCATTGATTAAATCAAACCTATCAAAGACCGAATGAAGAAAGAACAAAACCAGAGCTCATGCGGCTGATACATTAACATCCACAAGCTTCCCAAAGACGAAATGCTAAAGAGTGCTTTGAACTATCATTTTTGTAGGCACAGATTTTTGTTCACAAGACCATGGGAATTGGAACAAATATTTCAAAGGGAGCTTGCTAGCTTTTACAAAAACTATATACTTCTTCAATGCAGGTGACAGTTCTATCTGTATGTTAAACTTTGACAGTACAACAATTTATGAGTAACCAAGTAAACACTTCTGTTGCAATTATTATAACTTTACCCAAAAAAGTGGATGAAAGAATGATGCTACTGTACAGTGTACACAAAACCTGCCCCGTGGATATTTCACTTTTCACATCCCTCTTTGGCGCGCATTCCTGCCTCTTCCTGATACAAGGTATATGCGGCCGTAGACCCACCGTCTACCCAATCCTGATATCGATTTCTGCAAATGGGCAACACTCGGGTAAGGCTGTCTGGTCATTAATCTCTAATCTCTATGATTCAATATAGTGTGTTTAACCTTCCCATTCTTAGTCAAAACAGACAGTTTATTTTGGATTCAATGTAGTGTGTTTAAAATAGATGATCGTTTCATAACGGATTTAGACAGTTTGGAAATGTAATTGGCTTTAGCAACGAAAAAATAGTTTGCAAACCCTTATCATGGGCATATAAAGGAAACTGGGACATGGATTTCTTCTAATGTGAATGAGATATCATAGCATGAGAAAAAGGAATCGTGGTTCGCATCAAATCTATCTTTCTAGAGAGCTAATTGTCAAAATGGAATCAAAATTTATTTGGTGGTGACACGTGTTTCTTAGAATGATGAGTAGTCATATATTTTTGTACCTCAACTTTGGTACGGAATTCCAGGGAGCATTCACACACGTGACAATCTGCTTTGTGAGGGTTGCTATTAGACTGAGTTGATTTCACAAAAGCAAATACCTGCAGGGAAATGTTATTTAACAATGAGGCTGGTAGAACTTGATTCGTAAATTTTAGGGAAAAGGAGAGAGATGTTTTTAAGCTTCTTGGAATTTCAATTTCTAAGGACCAGTCAAAGATCAAATGCAAAAATACCTCTTCCCCGCAATTAGGGCATGCTCCCTTAAGTGCAACCAAGTCATTTCTCCACAAGCCTTGAAGCACTCTAACTGAAGAATATGAGATCGAGTAAGTCTATGATGTTAGTAGAGCACAGCAACACAAAATTATAGTGTGCCTGGTTCAATACGTCAATGCTTATTATCACCTGAAGCAGATGCAATTGGATAGCCAATCAAAGAGCCCAACGTCATGAAGAGAAATCCATTTAACGTGGAGAGGAACTCAAACGCGGGCACTTGGTCAGCATAATGAAATCCTAAACTGAAAGCCTCTTCGTAAGCTAGATTGACGGTGTAGAGAACAGGTAAAAGACACGCTGAACTGCCAAATCCCAGAAAGAGGGTCCATATGCTCGCTAACGTGAACACCTGAGATAGATCTACCTGCTCCACATCCATGCCACTCAATATTCAAGTCAAGAAAAATAAAGGTCCAAACATGACCACCTAACAAGAGTACACGGTGTCCTGAAAGCTGAGGTTGGTAAGTATGAATTTATCCTACAACTATTCCGATGCCTCTTGCTTTCTTCAATTAGCTTAAGATGTTATATTTGTTAACGAGTAAATTGGACCAATCAGAAAACAAAATATTTCACAATGAATCAATTGAATAGTCAAATGTATGTATATATACATAATTATCAAAGGGAACATAAAAGAACATATTACCTCGGCATCTGCATAAGTTGACTGTCGCCGGAGGCTGCAGCGTGGATACTTAACGACCGATTTCGATCCATACCACCTTAATTTCAACTGTTTCACACAAATTATCAACAACAATCAGAAACGAAGATACTAAATTCATGATATAACCTCAAACACATCAAAGCCAATGAGATCACCTCTACTCTATCGAACATGTCATCGACAATCAAGGGCGTGCCGCTGTAATAAGCCTCCCTTGCCTGATTCAGAACAAAATCATCAAATTCAGCACGACCGAGAGAATCGGAGAAAATAGTTACAAATTGGAGCCCTAGGATTGCAAAATTACCTGGCGATAGAGGGCTTCTAGGGTTTCCTTACTGGCCGTCTCAACGGGCCCGACGTATATGCAAGAGGGGCCCTCGGCGGAGAGGGTGAGTGCGACGTCGTTTCTGGCACCGGCGGTGGAGACGGCTCCGCCGCCGCTCTTGACGGAGGTCCGGGCCCAAAAAGGGGACGCGGTGCGGGAGGTTCTGGGTGCAGCTGGCTCGATGGTTTTGGGTCCGATGAGGTGCAGAGAGGTGGTCGTGCCGGCCATGAGACAAGAGGAGAGTGAAGGTGAGTTTCGACCACAGACAGGGTTGGGTTGGGGCGGTGGACGGAAATGCCCCTCTTTTGAGGTTCTGGTTTGTTTTGGCGCGTAAGTATCTTTGTGGATAGTTGCTGAGATTGTGGCCTCATGATTGGCTCACAAAACAGACACCATTTCTTTTGTTTATTTGGGAGGTCGCCACGAGCCCAATGACGTGACAGGAGCACAAACGGTGGTGCACCTCTACTTCTAAACACATTATAATTGAAAATTATACAACTTTTATTTTATCTACCTTATAAATCTTGTGCTTAATTTATTAATTAAATATTAATGGGATAATTCTGCCTAACTTCTTTCGTGTACGTGTGATACTCATTTAGTCCTCCTAGTTTGAAAAGTTTTACTTTATTTTTTAAGGAAATGAAAAAATACCTTATCTTTAAAAAGTTAAAAAAATATATTTTAAGAATAATTTTTAAAAAAATTGTAAGACAATTCTTTTATAAAATAAATAATAATAAACTAATTGTAATAGTATTGCTTTTTAAAATATATATTAAAATGAAATAATTTTCAAACATTATTTTATTTTTAATATTTTTATAAAAACATTTTTATAACAAAATTAGTTTTTATTATTTATTTTATAAAATTTGAATGTTCTAAAAGAAGTTTAAAAATTATTTTTAATAAATAAGTTAACAAAAAATACAGAAAAAGTTAATAAAATAGAGTAATTTGAAACATTTGGTAAGTTAAAGAAATTTCATAAAATGCATTTATGTTCTGAGGAATGTAAGTGAAATTTGCATTACCTAAGAGAGGTACATGAAATTATCCAAAAATTATTTTTTTTTAAGTTCCTAAAAAATACGTTTTCCTTGGAAAAACTTTGAGACTAGAAAACGGAGCAATTCAGTTGGAGAAAAAAATATTTGTGCTACAACACACCTTCGTTACTGCTTCAGAAGATACAATATCGACAAAGATTTGATATAAGCATAACTAAAGTTTCCATTGCGGTTACTTTGGTATTTACTAAATTTCAGCCAAGTCTTCGGAATTGGGAGAGCAAATAATCAAATCAAGACATGAAGTCAATATTATCTCTGCAGTCGCAAAGGTTGTCCTTTGCAAGCAATTTTATTCGAGGCAGAATTGAGTAATGTGTGGACCATATTGCTACATTGGTTGGAGAGTTCAGGAAGGCAAGCTAACTGTAACTGAAGAAGCATCATCAATTCACTACAAACCAAAACCTACCAATAATCAAAACCTACAAGGATCGCATTACTGGGGCGAAAGAATTTTCCTCATTGTTTTCGCCATATAAGCAACAGCGGCTCACGGGCAATAGAGGTGTACAACATTGCCAGACTCCTATCCAATCAGAAATGTCTCAGGCTGTAAACCAGAATCCATGCAAGCTGAACAAAGAAAGGTGTTTTTAAGGTATATGAATAACCGCTGCCAAGCACTATAACAGTTTTATAGAGAGAACATGATGAGAAGGCAATGTACCAGAAAGAGAGTAATAGAAGCAAATAGCCCCTCTTGGAGGAGAGCTCCATGACCACCAAATTCTTCTTCGTCAACTTTCAATATCATTGCGTAATAACCATATATGATCCCAGAAGATACCGCGAGGAATCTGTAGAGAACAAATTAGTATCACAAGATGGGACGGGAAATCTAGAAATTTTAATATAGCGCTTCCAGCATCAAACATATATTACTAGTATATGGCATCAGTGTACGGGCCAATACATGCATTTGCTTAAAATGATGCCCAATTTAAATTGAAGTCAACATTATATAACTTTACAATCTTGATGGGTAGCACCCTAAAGAGTGGTCTGGTAGGAGTCTCCTACCTCAAGAAGTTAGAGATCATGAGTTTCAATCTCTACCCCTGAGGCCAGCAGCTGGGTTCTTCTGAGTATTAAACACATGCTGAGAGGGAGGGGAGGCCCTGTCCGCGAGGAATAGTAATGGCTATGAGAGATGCAAATACCTCTTTAAGATCAATATACGGGGTCACGAATAATCTAAGATGCAATAAAGTTGGTAATGCTTCTAAGTATCAGCTACTCCATGACACGCCATTCCCCAATTATATGGTCAGGTTTCTCTCATACCTAGCTATCATTTCCATCTAACAACTGACTATACTCTAAAACCCCAATTATTCAAGGAATATCAACCAACAAACACACTATTGTTGATGAATCTAGAGGTCAAAAGGTTTTGGCAGAAAATTCTTGGCTCCGTTATCTAAGTATGTTCTAGAATAATTCTATCAGAGAGTATAATCTCATTTTTTTTTTCCAGAACACCTTCCCGAGGACATCCACCTCGTTAATTTGAAACTTCAAATCATGTGTGACAAAGACCCTAATTCCTGGATGCTAAAGAGTTTCTATAGAAGTCCCATTCTAAAATTGCTGCAAAAATTTTAAGCTCTTAACACCCACGAGGCACAAGTTTCAGTCTATAAGTTCATAACAGGCCGAAAAAACAAAGATTATATTATTTGAAGACCACACAAGTTTTAAACAGGAATGCTGCATTTGCTAGAGACTTTAATCGTAAACTGAAAACCATATACATTAAATCAACAGCTGTTTATCAACGCACAATAAAGTTCCTAACTAAGGCCTACCACAGAATGTCCTGGAGAAATATTTATATTTCCTTCCAAGTATGACTTAATGTCACACTGGAAGTTCATTCCTGGTACAGTAATCCTTTAGCAAAAGGCCAAAAACATCTTCTATCAACAACTATAACAATCAATGTACCTAGAATCATAATAACTAAGCAATTTCAGGATGATGTTGAGGTCGGCTACATGATACATTTAAAGTACGATTTACATGACAACCTCCAACTTGCCCTACTAATATTATCTCATATGTTAACTCATACCTAATCATGTCTTCTCTTACAACTACTTCACATATGCTAACCTAGGCCTACCCTACCTATTTTAGTTTGTCCAAACTGAATTCCCACACATTTCCTTATAGGCTTATTAACCTCCCTGCCCTTATAGCTATAATTTTGACTAATGAAAAGTGCAAACCCTTTTAGAGTTCTTTGCAAATTAGACTTGCAATCATAAATTCAACCCATCAGACCCAATTTCAGCAATCTATTATCTCATTTTTTAAAGCTAAATTTTTATACCATCACTGTGACTTGAACCCTGGCCACCAACCAAGGATTCAAGCACTTGGCCACTTAGAAGTAAACTTAGGTTCAACAATCTATACAACCCAGTGACCCACCAGATTCCTTTTCTAACCCAAAGTCCCAACATAAAGTTTCTACATCGGATACCGAAGATACCGAAAGAGTTTCTTGAAAAGTGTCTCAGCATTGGATAACAAGCATACTTCAGCTCCTCTACTAGCTTGAGATGGGCATTTAAACAACAGCATTTATTGCTTAATGAGAGTCCACCAACATCTCAATAGGTCATTACAGTCAACCTAATAGGCTAATACCTTCCTTTTCCTACCGCCGAAGGTAGATTTTAGATAATTAACCTATCAAGGGCAGAACATTGTCATATCTTCTATACTCACCTCGTTCCATAAAATCACAGTAATAACATATTTACTTTATGCCAAGTGCAAGACAACAATTTACTTTCTCAACTGTTAAAAGAAAATCAAATCTGATTTCATCCTTGTCAGGCATATCAAAAGTTGTTTAGTAATCGAATATAAGTAAAAGGGAATTCTACTGGAGCCAAAGTGGACAATAATCAACTACAACACTTAGTGCATCAACTTACACAATAATCCAAATGCCTCCAACCACAGGCGTTGCACCCCATAATAGCCCACATACAAGAGCCACTACTTGCCTTATCCAATGCAATACATCTCCCAATTGATCCTGAGGCAACAAAGCAAACCCACATTATCGCAAACTCAAACGCGCTCAATTATTTGGCATTTTACCTCTATCTAGCTGATAAACTGCATCAAGAACATAACTTCAACTAAAGTCCAAATATGTGCACCCAATTGTTTTTTTCTACTGATCTAGTTTCACTTATCAACAATGAACAAGAACTCGTGGACCTCTCATAAACCTCCTATATTCATAATCTCCATACCTCAGCGCGAGAAAAACAAATAACAGTAGCAATCGAGTTCCATCTATCTCCCAGCTAAATCGAAAAGACAATTTCTCGAAATTCTGATCAATTAAGCAAAGCTTCAGTCCCAGAATAATTAGAGTATCAGTACCTTGTCCCAAGAAACCTCTGGATCTACCAATTTTGCGAAATTGAACGAAGACAAATGACCGTTTTGCTGCTGCTGATTGTGCTTTGCTGATTTTCCTCCTTCCTTCATGATTGAACCCAACTTCGAACCTCGGAAGCTATATCTCCTGTGGGCGATGTTTAGGGTTTTGGAACTAACGACGGTAAATGGAAGAGAAGGCGAGAGGAACAAAACACAGATTGATAATCGATTGGAGTAGTAAACGATAAGGAAGAAGAAGAGGAATATAATAATATTTAAATTAGATAATGATTAAACAAATTTATATATAGATCAGATAATAATTAACAAAATAAAATTATAAAATAATAATGAAATAAATACGGAGAAAACCCAAGTTGCTACACCTAGAATTAATTATTTTGCACTTTAACTACAAGTCAACTACCTTAAGAGAAACTAAATATATTTTTTGGGAAAACGTGGTGGGTCCATAAACTTTTTCAATAGGAACGAAATTTCATAAAAAAAATTAATTTCACTAATAATATAATTAATTAATTTCAATAATCAAATGATTATATAACAAAAAGAAAAAATAAATTAAGATTGATTATTTATTTTTTTAATTAAGTTCGAATTTACTTCTATGTATATAAAAATGCTAAACGAGTCAATTCGTGAACCTTACAAATTTCGATAGATGAGGATCGAGTTTTAATTCATTTATCAAACGACTCAATATTGCTCAATTTCAACATAACTTTACTTAAAAAATTCACAAATCTTCTATATTTAATAAATTATAATAAACAAACAACTAATTTAACTAATATAATAATTAATAAAAAATAATTATAATGAACAACCAATACAAAAACTGAGAATGAAAAATTAAGGAAAACTCAATGGACAAAATATTATACACTTACTATTAAACTATATAACTTTATTGTTATGTTACACAATTTTTGCATATATTAAGATAAGTAGTGACATTTTCAATTTTTGGTAGAACCTTACACGATTCTTTTTCGAATAAAATCGAATCACAATTCACAACACAATATAAAATAGCTATCAAGTTAGATATTCATACTACCAATCGCGACTTGTAAAAACCAATTTGAACTAAATTAGACCAAAATTAATTAATTTAAAACAAAATAAATTGGATTAAATTGAAATTAATTAAATTGGAGTAGCCTAAGAAAAATTGATTTAGACTGAATCAAATCAAAATTGATTTGAATTTAGCTGAGATAATCGATTCGAATTTGACAGATATTTTACCGATATATGCTGTTTTGTCTCGAAAATTTTGAATATATAGGGTGGAGACTGATAGGAAAGCAGAGGTAGGCGTTGGTGATAATTGATAACTACCCCAAGTTTGTCTCCTGTAAAATGGTAATTAACGTTTGATGTAATTGTTTTTGCTCTCACTGTGTTGTCGAACATGTTTGCACGTGATTAGGTGACGTGGACATTGGCCCATATACATGTTGTTGCAAACGATAGTTCATGTGTTGGTTCGTCCTGATCCAAGCCGCTTCTGGATTTCCCGTGTGAACGCTCCCAAAACATCTCCTTACTTCACGTGTTCTCATTTGACACGTAACGACCACAAAAGTCGATGTCACTCTCACTCTGGATCCCACACGGCTCTTGCCCAATAAAGTCACGCCACGTAGGGGTACTTTATGACCGGTGACCGGTTTCAGCGGTATAGAGGTAATGGGAAATGGAGGGAATAAAAAGATCCGTAGACTCTGAGAGTCAACAATTTCGTTGAAAATTTCGCCTTCTACAACATTTCTTCTTCTCTGATTCTGTAATTTTCTAGGGTTTCTCTGCTCTCTCAGGTACGCCCAATTTTGTCTCTCGCCTCCTCATTTGATTCGTTAAATGGTTGATTCGATCTGAATTTTGTTGTTTCAATTTGATGAATTACTTGCTTTTAGTCGATTTTTCTTGTTCAAGTGATAGCATATCTTGGTGAATAGATACTTCTGTTGCAAATTGAAGTCATTGAATGCTTGTTTTGAATTGAAGGTATGGGAGATATCCACTTGAATGGATTCTCAGAACCCTATGGAGATTTTAACTATGGGGGAAAAGAAACTGCCTTGCCTAGTTATGATCAGTACCAAGAACTTGTGAATGGGTTTAGGTTTAATGATCCTACTGTAGATCTTAGCTTCATGGATAGTGACTTACGCCCTTCTGAGCCGAGTGCTAGTGTGGAGGGCGTGGACTCTCCCTCTGAAGACGGTGAGTTTGGGGACACTGTTCTCAAGTACATAAGCCATATACTTATGGAAGAGGATATTGAGGATAAGCCCTGTATGTTTCACGATGCTTTGGCTCTTCAAGCGGCTGAGAAATCTTTGTACGAGGCTCTTGGTGAGAGTTATTCTTCTCCCGTGGACAAACCCGCTCCTTTTTCTCATCAGGTTCAGATCCCTGGGGACTCGGGATGTAGCAGTGATTATGGTGGTAGCAATAGCAGTTTTAGCACGCCAACTAGTAATTCGGGTAATAGTGGATGGTTTGGTGATTTTGGAGAGCAGAAACATTCACCGAATGCCCACCTTCCTGACAACTTTGTTTTCCGATCCACTCAGTTGTCAACATCACGTTCAACATTTGCTGCAGCGAGTGGCTTCAATGGTGATGGTAACGGTCTCAAAGGGTCTTCCGCCACTGAGTTTTCAATTCTCGACTTCTTTAGTGACAACAACTCTATCCTGCAGTTCAATAGGGGGCTAGAGGAAGCTAGTAAGTTCCTTCCTAAAAGTAATCAACTGACTATTGATTTGGAGAACCACACATTTTCATCAGAGTTGAGGGGAAAGGCTTTAAGTTCCATGGTGAAGGTAGAAAATGATGAGAGGGGCCATTCCCCCGATTGGTCGAATGGCAAGAAAAGTCATGAGAGGGAGGATAGTGACATAGAAGAAGAGAGGAGCAACAAGCAGTCAGTTGTGTCTGTGGACGAGAGTGAGCTGGCTGAGATGTTTGACAGGGTGTTGCTCTGTAATATCCATTGTAGGGGGAAAGAAATGCCTCGCTCATCTGCTGTCGAGGAAGCCTCTCAGAATGGAACTATCAAATACAAGATGGAAAATGGCGAAACCAGGTATGTGCTGGAGAACGGAGCAACCAAGACTTTGCAGCAGAATGGAAAAGTTCAGGGCAAGAAACAAGATAATAAGAAGGAAGTGGTGGATTTGAGGACTCAATTGATTCTATGTGCACAAGCTATCTCTGGTGGTGATCTCAGGACTAGCAATGAGCTACTCAAGCAGATAAGGCAACACTCTTCACCTTTTGGCGATGGGTCTCAGAGGTTGGCCCATTGCTTTGCTGATGCTCTTGAAGCACGCTTGTCTGGAACCGGGGCCCAAATTTATACTGCTCTGGCTTCAAAAACAACATCAGCGGCTGATATGTTGAAGGCTTACCAAGTTTATATATCAGCCTGCCCCTTCATCAAGATAGCAAGTATTTTTGCAAACAATAATCTTTTGAATTTGGCCGAGAAAGCAAACACTCTCCACATTGTAGATTTTGGCATCTCGTATGGGTTTCAGTGGCCTGCACTTATAGCTCGGCTTGGAAAGAGACTTGGTGGCCCTCCTAAGTTACGCATTACAGGCATAGAACTTCCCCAACGTGGTTTCCGACCAGCTGAACGTGTGATGGAGACAGGGCGTCGCCTGGAAAGGTATTGTGAGCTCTTCAAAGTTCCATTTGAGTACAACGGAATCGCACAGAAATGGGAAACTATCAAACTAGAAGACCTCAAGATCAACAAGGATGAGGTGACTGCTGTGAATTGTCTGTTTCGTTTCAAGAACCTCCTTGATGAGACAGTTATGGTGAACAGTCCAAGGACTGCAGTTCTGAAACTAATCAGGAGCATAAAGCCAAATATGTTTGTTCAGGCAATTGTCAGTGGATCCTATGATGCTCCCTTCTTTGTCACACGCTTCCGAGAGGCACTCTTCAACTACTCTGCACTGTTTGATATGCTAGATGCTAACTTGCCTCGCGAAGACCAGATGAGGTTGATGTATGAGAAAGAGTTCTACAGGCGAGAGGTTATAAATGTGGTGGCATGTGAGGGTTCTGAGAGGGTGGAGAGAGCCAAGACATACAAGCAGTGGCAGGTCCAGAACACAAGATCGGGGTTCAGGCAGCTTCCATTAGATCCCATGATCATGAAGAAATTGAGAGGTAAGTTGAAGGCGGCTTACAACAATGACTTTACGGTTGATGAAGATGGAAGTTGGATGCTGCAGGGATGGAAGGGTAGGATATTGTATGCTTCTTCGTGTTGGGTACCTGCATAGTTCACAAGAAACACGCGTGCTATTTTTAATAACATTCTGATAGTACAAGGGATTTAGTATTTGGGAGGAGCTCGGGCTCGATGGGATAGCACAAATCACTATTTTTTCTTGGAAGATCATTTGTGTTCACTGGTTAGCTAACTTACCTATAGTTGATTTGTAGTATGCTTTTATTTTGAATCTGATCTCTTGCAGTTTAGTGTGTACTTGTTTATTTACACGCACCTTTTACTTTTGTCTGGTTTGTTGCAGATAGAAAATATTGGGTGACTTGTTCTGTAACTGTTATGTAAATAATGAATGGAACCCAGTAGCTGTTGTTAGGGTTGGGTTGGAGTCTGAACTTGCTCTTCCAAGCAATGAAGTAGAAAACAAACATATAGAGAACCCACTTTGCGGAAAAAATTACTCATCATGCAGATAGTATGAACATTAACAAAAGTTATTCTGTATTTTTTTTTGATAAATTTATATTATTTTTTGAATTACATTATATTCCGATCTCTCTATTAACAGTGTGAGACTCAAACCGTTGCGTTGCCCATTCGAAAACGATAATTTTATATTGTTAGTCTATGATTTTTAACGCGTTTCGTTCTTAAATTAACATAACTATTTAATTTAATAACATAATAGTAGTAATAATGTATACTCAATTTGCTTTAGTTAAACTCCAAAATATTGAATTTCTAGACAAGTTAAACTCCAAAATATTGGACCAAAAATGGGGTTTGGTTTAAGTCTCTTTATATAGTAATAAATTTTTTGGGTTTTTATCACCAAGAACAATTTGAGAAATTTTACAATAATTCTAAGATTCAAATCTACAACCTCACATCTCATATGTTAAGTGATATTTTTATGGCTTAACCCAACTTGAGCTGTTCGTTATATAATAACATTGATTTTTTCTTAAATGTTAAACTTGAATTTTTGTATGTTTCCTATGTTGTTTTCTAATATAGGGAGGTAAATCACTATTATTTTGCAAACCTAACCCTAAAGATCATTTTATCATGTCTATTATGTCAATCACTTGTGTGTATAATTAAATTGAGAATGAAATTATTGAAAAAATTAATGTATTGTCTATAGCAGGGTTTGTTCATATGAATATATAATATCATATCGCACACTTAATAAATAAAAGAGTAATTCATATTAGTTTTTATTTATTTCTACAGTATTTGACTCACATTTATTATTTAAACATGATCAGTGGTCCTTCCCTAAAAGAACATAATAATCACAAATTAAACACTAAAGTCAACCAAACTTTATCTAAATCAATAACTTTGCAATTCATTTTAATAATTTTATAAAATAAAGGAAAATTGAAGGACGTCGGATAGAGCAAGTGAGTATTATAAGGACGTGGGCAACATTGTTTTCACGGCGGAGGGATGTCACAAAATGTTCCGATTGTGGGTAGTACGCAACACCGTTTGCCAATGATTTCTCCAAAATTGTTCAGCTCGATCTGTTTAGCATCATGTACAACCACGGCCTCCAACTCATGCAGATGGAAAAACCCCGTAATCTTGTTGCAGAGTGATTTACACATGTATTCATGATAACTCTAGAGATCAATCGACTCGAATCAGTTAGCTTCATGCAGAACCATGATCTCCAATCCATACGGATGGAAAAATCTTGTAATCTTGCTGCAAATTAATCATCATAGTATTATTAATTTAATTAAATTCTAGATCTGACCACTAAGAACCCGTGTCAAATATTTTGGTTACATGTTTAGACTTGGATTACTATTTTTATTCATTTACGTAATATACTGTGTGATCGTGAAAATTTTGTTTGATTATCCATGAAATAAAACAAAAAAGGCGATGTACGGAAAGTTTGACCACTTCAAAGCTGAAACCCAGTAGGGGACTCAATTCAAACACGCGTCTTCAAGAAAAATTGTTCATAAACGCAACCCCAGAAACACTTTATTCACATTTCAAAACATGCATGTTTCTATATAAGATTGGAGCGTCAAATTACTTGTTTATTTATAAACAAACCTCACTCCGTACAAGTTTACTGTTTTTGTTTCTTCCATAAGACAAGACGAGAGTTTGGTTCTTCTACAAGCTTCAGTTCAAATTTCATTTCCCCAATTTCCAGGTTCGTCTATGTCATATCATGTAAATTTCATCTGGGTTTTCTCTGTTTAGTTGCATGAATGAGTAAAGTTTGTTCCTTTACCCATTTTGTGAATTTCCATGTTGCTAATTTAGGCATATTAATTGATCTCTTATAGGGTTTATCATCTCTGTCCAATTTTAGCCTTGTCTCTTTGGGGATTTGGGTTCTGTGGGTGTGTCAATGGACCCAAGATTCTCAGACTACATTGGTGATTTGAAATTTGAGGATGAGTTTGTCATACCCAATCCAGATGAGCACAATTCTGAAAACCTTGATTATAAGGAACCTCTCTTTGAAGCTCCACCTGATCTCAGCCCTAATGGCTTCATTTCTCCCATAGGCTGGTGCCCAGAAGCAGACCCTTTTGCCCCATCTCCAGATGATACTGATTCAGATTCTATTCTCAAGTTCATAAGCCAGATCCTTATGGAAGAGAGCGCTGATGACACGCCCCAGGACTCGTTGGCTCTACGCGCAACAGAAAAGTCACTGTATGAGGTTCTTGGAGGGAATGGCACTCATTTCATCAATCAGCCCTCGCTAGATGATAGTAATAACACTAACACTAGCATGACCAACTTAGCTGATCACCATCATTCCTCGCCATTACTATCCCCTCCACCCCGTGACAGGTTGGTGTTGGCGGGTAATGAGGTTCTTAGTGGAGAAGAATCTGCCTTGCATTTCCAGAGAGGGTTAGAGGAAGCCACCAAGTTTCTTCCTAGTGGCAATCAAATGGAGAATTTATTTGATGACTCAAGGGATAGGAGGAATCATGAACGAGAAGATATAGATCTAGTAGAGGGTAGGAGTAACAAGCAATCTGCAGTTTACACAGATGAGAGTGAGTTATCGGAAATGTTCGATAAAGTGTCGCTGTTTTGGCCAAAGGGTGTTAAACTTTCATGTTATGACCGAGTTACTACACCAGAGAATAAGGTAAGCAAGCAGCCACGCGGATCTAGAAGTCGTGTTAAGGAGGAAGCTGTTGATTTGAGCACTCTCCTGATGCGATGTGCACAGGCTGTTTCTTCCTGTAACTGCAAGACGGCTAATGAAGTCCTGAAGCAGATTAGGCAACACTCTTCTCCATTGGGTGACGGGTCTCAGAGGTTGGCTCATTATTTCGCCAATGGCCTAGAGGCACGCTTGGCTGGCACCGCAACTGCAGCCCAATGTTTTGATATTCGCTTAGCTTCCAAAATGACATCAGCTTCTGATGTATTGAAAGCATATCAGCTTTATCTGTCAACCTGCCCATTCATGAAATTTGTTATCGCCTTTGCAAACAGGAAAATTCTGGATTTGGCTCAAAAAGCTAAAACTATTCATATTGTAGATTTTGGTATACGATATGGTTTCCAATGGCCGAATCTTATCCAACATCTTGCACATGAGACTGCTACAACTCCCAAGCTACGCATTACAGGAATTGACCTTCCCCAACCTGGTTTCCGGCCAACACAAGGAATTGAAGTGGCAGGTCGTCGCCTGGCAAAATATTGTGAGCGCTTCAAGGTTCCATTCGAGTACAATGCCATCGCATCACAGAATTGGGAAACTATTCGGCTCGAGGAACTCAAGCTTGATAAGAACGACACCCTTGTTGTGAACTGTCTGTTCCGATCAAAGAACCTGTTTGAAGAGACAGTTGAGAAGGAGAGTCCACGTGACGCTTTCCTCGGCTTAATCAAGGAGATGAGCCCAAATGTGTTCATCCATTCTATTATCAATGGATCCTACAATAGCCCCTTTTTCATCACACGTTTCCAGGAGGCGCTGTTCCACCATTCATCCCGGTTTGACATGCTGGACACAATCATGTCTCGCGAAGATCAAAGGAGGATGTTCTTTGAGAAGGAGCACTATGGGCGGGAGGCTATGAATGTTATAGCATGTGAGGGGTCAGAGAGGATAGAGAGACCCGAGACATACAAGCAGTGGCAGAACCGAACTATGGATGCCGGGTTCAGGCAACTGCCGTTGAACCGTGAATTCTTGAAACAGTTAAGGGCCAAGCTAAAGTTATGTAGATACCACAATAATTTTACGGTTGATGAAGACAGCAGGTGGATGCTGCAGGGCTGGAAGGGCCGAATTCTCTATGCTTCATCTTGCTGGGCACCGGTGCAGTGCAGGAGCGAGTGACGAGAAGCGTGTAATATTTTTGTACATACGCTCTGCAAGTCAGCAATTTGAGGCAAAGGGTAATTTCCTTATGTTAAAACTGTATCTATAAATGCATTCTTGAGCTTTGCATTGGTGTCATGGACATATATAACCAAGCTGGTATAGAATAAGGCTTCTCACAGAGAAATGTGAGAGTCATTGGAGGATTGGTAATGCATGTGATGGATTGTTAGATGGATGGCTAATTTGTACTTTGGTGCTGCAACAAATTGAAGTTGTTGCAAGCAGTATCTTTACTTTGGCTTGCTTAATGATACAGATTCCAGATACTTGTTTATAACATACAGCATTAGCTTGTAATTAGGATTAGGAGGCTCTTTGATATTGTATGAGAGATTGAGTTACAGAATGAAATCTTATGTTCAAATTCTTGGGTACTCATTGAACAGAATACCACAAACTTGGGCTTGTGGGTTGTGTTGGGAAAAGTGATGCAACTTGGACTTGTGGTATTCTGAGAGAATTTGTTTTTATCATATAATAGTTGAAGTTGCAATAAACTAATGTTTGAATTTGGTGATCTCATAACATGTGTTTGCTTGGGCATGTTATGTTAGTCCAGACACACAAATTATATTTTGAATATTCATTCTGAGTCACACTTGTAATAGTTTAAACATGACACAGTGTAAGACAGATATTTGTTTTTTATACAAATACAAGTATATCAAATTTATATTCATGTGGAGTGAGTTGTATTATATGTATAGGTTATCTGGCGTAACCACTTACGTCACCACCGTTTGAATAATGCATATAATCATATCATATTCAGGATAAAGATGATAGAATCTATTTATATTGCAAACATATATATACACATCTGTCATTTCTCTTGGAGTTGGAGCTTCTGCAGCAGATCAATCAGGTGCTTCAATTTATATGTTTCAGCTTCTTGCTTAACTTGTCTTATATATTGCCTTCATTTGTTTATTCCTCTAAAATCCTGTTGGAATTTTGTTTGTACAATTGACATTTATTTATTTTGCTATATATTATCGTGAGGATGTACTTCAGTGAGAATCACAAGAGGCACGAGTATTATGAGAATTAATATGAAGACGTCATGTGACAAGGGGCCGGGTTTTATACTATAATATAGAAATGAAAATATTATTTCTGTCGGTGGGGTGGGGTAACGAGGGATTAGAAGAAAAGAAGAAAAAAAATCAGCGCTTACCATTAGCGTCACTGTCCGCGCCTGCTAGTTCAGCGCACACGTGACACGCCACATGGTGCTCTCTCACAGATTCGCATGATTCTCACGGTGTGATGAGATTCTCACCGAATTATGCTTATATTATCGTGTCTTGTCATTTTGTTCTCTCCTCTCTAAATATTCTGTTAAAAGGTCAGTTTTATATCCAAAACTTGATATGCTGATGAATATTAACTCTAATTGAAACGTGTTGTTTGTTTGGAATGTATTCTTCAATAGCCGACTCTATCTTCTTGACTAGTCTTTGGATTGAGGTTTATAATTAGAGAAAAGACAGTGTTTGGGTCAGTAATGAATTGGAGGTGTTTTCTGTGGGGTTTATGGTTTTGGAAGTCAGATTTGTACAGCTGAATAAAATGTTGTCATTGGAAAATTTCATGTTATGCATGATTACAGTTAAGGGTAATATGTCATATATTGATCGGTTTATCTATAATGGCATTGGCGACGCTCTCTGTTTATGTTGACTTTGAGTCTACCGACATTAAAGTCATTGAAGTAAGGTTTATTATTAAATATTATATTTGCATATATTATATAGGACCCAATCTGAGATCAACGGACTGATAAGGAGTTGAAAGTGAAGGATGGATATAATAATTGTAAATGAATTAAGAGAGAGCGTGAATCTGGTCCATCACCCAAAATCAACTTCTAATTTTCTATTGCACGGGTTTTGACTTTTGACTACACTATTGACTTTTAATTTCTCAATGTCGGGTTTTGTGTTCTATCTATTTTATTTTTTAAATTATCCTATTTAATCGGGTAGAATGTTTAACTAATTTTATTAAACTTGATTCCTTGTTTTACTAATGTATGACGGTATACAAATTAAGTTAATTAACCCTTCATGCCATTTAACATGAGGGAGTTGTATTCGGAGTTGCTAAAAATAAATAAATAAATAGGAAATTGACCGAAACCGACTGACAAAATCGGAAGAAATTTGATATAATCTCAGGGTTTTGTGGTTTGTATTATGTTCAGATCATCAACGACAGAGGATGTAGTGAATACGGAGAAAGAGGTGGATATGGTAGTGAAGGAGAACATAGTGACGAAGAAAAAACAAAAAAGTGACCCTCAAATTTAATTCAAATCGATTCAGTTGTAACTATAAAATCGGCCAATAAAATTGATCAATTAATTTTCTAACATATACCAATATTGGTCCGGCTTTGATCAAAAAATTAGTAACCGAGATGACCGATCTGATGTTTAGTTTGGGCTTCAAGTTACAGTAGCGAAATTTGAACAACCCTTCTTGTATCTAGGTTTTTGTTATTTATTTGGATGAAGTTAATTTTGGTACCTCAAAAAAATAAATCACTGAACTAACTATAATGATTTAGTGAGAATTTAGTGAAACCAAAATACTATTTTATTTCATTTTGATGAAAATGTTAAAATATTCTTAAGTTTGTGTTTTTCGTTTTAATTTAGTTCTCTAAGTTATTATTTTGTTTAAATTCAATCATGTTTACACATTCATGATTACATTAACAGAACAAAGCAATTTACAATAAAGTCAAAATAATTTTCTCTCTTTTGACAAGAAGAATCTTCTCTTTTTCTCAACTTGAATACTAAAAGCAATCAAATCATTCCTAAATATGAATTTTTAATGTTCCAACTTCTTTCTTTTATAGGAACAGCCAAAGCAAGTCTCCTTTATGGACCAACTTGGAATTGCAGTTACATTACATGCAATGAATTGGAGCGGATCAGCCAAGAAAAGTCTTATTCTTTCTGATATAATAATGCCATTTTTCGTGTTGCTAATTGGACCATAATCAAGTAGTAAACTACAAACATAATCTTTCTGGGACCCACGATGTTATTAATAAAGGTTTAGGTATCGCTTTTATTGGGAACAAATTATTAGTTGCAACAATTTAGTGATTGGTCAAAAGATTGTCTTGGTCAGCTCTCAACCATTTCATTTGAGTCAAAGGTGAGAGCAGCAATAATAGCTTTTAGTTAATACTTGAATGATACATATATAAAGATTAATAATTGCAATGGTATGAAGTTTTTATTTTTCTTTTCAAAACCTTATAAATTAAACATGAATTATTGATAATTTAGTTAAAACTCGTTCAACTATATATATCATATAAGTTGATTGCAAATTTTATATGATTATATGCGTGAACTGATTCATGGTATCGGTATAATTGTGTCTAAATTATATGCTGGGAGATTAAATTTTGTAGGCCAAACTTTCAAGGTGATATCACATGCACACACGCGCGTCACACACGCGCACACACATCACACACGTGTGCGCACGCACACACACGAGTTAACGCTTTCTTCTTTAATTTTAAAAATAGAATTTGTCTCTCTTATCACATGACACCTCTATATTAGTTCTTACTATTCTCACACATCTATTAATTCTACCTAAAATACATTTATACATAACCTTATTAATTTTGTTGTTGGCAAGTTCTTATCTAGCTCTCAGTCTCGGACAAACATTAAACATGTCATAAAACATTATATTTTGGATTGATACACAAAATCCCATATATACATATCACGCAATTATAATGTTGCAGATGGTAAACGAGAGATTCAGTAGCTCCAGTCCCATGAAAATGAAATGATTGTTTGTGAAAATGTAAAAACGAATCCAAAACATAATAATGACGCAAATCCATATGAAAAGGTAGTAGTAGACTAGTAGTGGATAGGATTTGAAGGAACAGTGACTGGCTGTACCAGTTGCAGGTGGCGGCTGAGCCGACTTAGTCTTTCCCAGAAGGTTCACTCCTCTCCAAGTCTGAGCCAACAAAAGAAGCTTCTTCACATCACTCCTCTTCCTCCATATATCACCACCTTCTCTGCTTCCTCTCCAAGTAACTATCTTCATTTCTCTCTTCTTTATTTCCCAGTAACCAAACAACCCTTTTTCACTAATGAATACCCTTTTCGGAGAATTCCCATCTTATCCCCAAAACAACACAATCCAGACTTCTACGAATCAGAACAGCAACGGCTATCTTGATCTGATCGACGGCCAGGATTTCATGTCTTTTCCGGCAAGCAGTCCGCCCCCTCCGGTTCAAAACTCCGACGACTCTGCTCCGTCGCCGGGAGCGAGCTCAGAGGGAGGAGGAGGAGGCTACTCCGACGACGACGGCCAATCCCCCAGCACAATGCTCAAGTTCATTGGCGAGATGCTCATGGAAGAAGAGGAGAGCTTGGAGGACCAGCCTTGTATGTTGCAGAACTGCCTCGCCCTCCAAGCCGCCGAGAAGTCCCTCTACGACGTCCTCGGACAAGACTATCCTTATCCTCTCCAATTCTCAGACTTTCACAGCCCCTCAAGCGACTGCTCCAATAACAGCCCCTCTTCAAGCCACTCTCTGACCAATCCATGGGGGACTTTTCAATTCGATCCCAATCCGAATAATTCGCCAGATGGGTCAAGAAAGAAGAACCGTATGCGAGAGTTGGAGGATGGTTTTGAAGGGAGGAGCAACAAGCAGTCGGCTTCTTTTTCGTCAGGCCCTTCCGAAGAATTCGATCCTCAGCTGCTCGACAATGTGCTGCTCTGCGGCTCAGACGAAACAGGGCCGTATCCAAATGAAGAAACCGAACCACCGAAGAAGCCAAACGGCCGGAGAAGGCGAGGCGGCAAAAAAGGAGCCGCCAAGAAAGGAGGAGGAACCGGCGGAGAGATTGTGGATTTGTGGACTCTGCTGACTCAGTGTTCGCAATCCGTGGCGACCAACGATCAGAGAACTTCAAACGAGCTCCTAACCCAAATAAGGCAGCACTCGTCGCCTCACGGCGACGGGATGCAGAGGACGGCTCATTACATGGCCAACGCGCTCGAGACGAGGCTGGCCGGAGCTGCCACTCCGGCCTACACGCTCCTCGTCAGCAGCAAGGTGTCCGCGGCCGACATGCTGAACTCTTACCAGGTGTACATCAAGGCCTGCCCCTTCAAGATCATGTCCAACACCTACGCCAACAGGTCGATCATGAAGCAGGCCGAGAACGCCACGGCCCTCCACATAATCGATTTTGGCATCCTCTACGGATTCCAATGGCCCTGCCTCATCGAGCGCATCTCAAAACGATCCAACGGCCCCCCCAAGATCCGCATCACCGGGATCGAGCTCCCGCAGCCCGGTTTCCGGCCAGCCGCACGGGTCGAGGAGACCGGGAGGAGGTTACAGAACTACTGCAGGAGATTCGGCGTCCCGTTCGAGTACCACGCGGTGGCCAAGAAGTGGGAGACAATCACCTACGAGGACCTCATGATCGACAGCAACCGCGACGAGATGGTCGTCGTCAACTGCCTGTACCGGCTGAAGAACATTCCCGACGAGACGGTCTCCGCCAGCAGTCCGAGGGACACGGTTCTGAGCCTGATCAGGAAGATCAAGCCGGACCTGTTCGTGCACGGGGCGCTCAACGGGACCTACAACGCCCCCTTCTTCGTGACAAGGTTCAAGGAGGCTCTGTTCCACTTCTCGACGCTGTTTGACATGTTCGAGGCGAACATACCGAGGGAGGAGGAGAAGAGGATGATGTTCGAGAAGGAGATATTCGCAAAGGACGTGATGAACGTGATAGCGTGCGAGGGGTCGGAGAGGGTGGAGAGGCCCGAGACGTACAAGCAGTGGCACGCCAGGAACACCAGGGCCGGGTTGAGGCCGGTTCCCATAGACAAGGAGCTGTTCAGTCTTGTGAGGAATAAGGTGAGAAATGGGTACCATAAGGACTTCGTGATTCATGAGGATGGGCAATGGATGCTCCAAGGTTGGAAAGGCCGCTTGATCTATGCCATTTCATGTTGGAGATCTGCATAGGACTTAATTGTAGTCACTAGTCAACATGTAATGTAATGCTGCAATAAGACTATTTCTTAATTTTTACTATGATATACCACTGCATACATCAATTAGTTCCAAGAACTAATAAGGATTGGACACAAATTAATCAAAAAATAAATTAGATTCAAGAATTAACAGAGGACTAATCGGAGAATCGTGAATCATGAACTAATCGGATAATGAGGGATTGTTTAGAACACTGATAAAAAGACACAGGAGAAAGATTTTCCAAATCACCAAATTCAATAATCTGAATGGGGGTACAAGCTTATGATTAAGTAGAAAGTTGCATGCTAGGAATACAGAGATCTTTTACATGTAAAATTTATGAAAACAAATAAAATTGACATAAATAAAATAGCTGCCTCCACATAATATAACAAAGTTACAGGCCAAATTTTGGTGAAAGAAGGCATACAACTGTGGAGGCAGATATTGATGTGTTGGGGATGTTGTCACTCGCACTCATGCTCTGGATTTTCGTAAGACATTCCAATCCGGCCTATTTTGTTTCTTCTTCCGAGAGCGTGTGCTGTTATTTGGTGATGGCTGTTGATCGGTGTGACTGTTCTTTGGTGATTTGTTGGGATAATGTGCTTCGGTTACTATTTCAGCCTGTTTCCTCTTAAGATCACCATTGGCTTCGTCGCAGTTCATTTTATCAGTATTCGAGCACTCTGCTTCCTCTTGTGTGATCTGAGTTTCTCTGCAACAGTATAGAAAGAGGAAACCAGAAACATAACAGCAAGTTAGAAAAATTAAGTTTACGTTAACGTGTTCATGAATGTGCATTTATTTTAGCCTCTCTCATATGTATTAACTCCTTCATTATCTATACTTGCATCCTGAAGGCATTGCAAAACATAGAGAAACACAGTAACAGCAGCAAAATGCCAGGTACACATACACGCACGTGTATGCCAATTTTAATAATTTGCATGAAACAATTCTAAGCCAAACTGCAAAAGTACAGTAACTGCAAGATAAAAAGCAAGGGATCAAAAAGTCACACTACCAACCTAGAAGAAACTTTTCCATTTTGATTCCCAAAAGATGTAGCCCCTGACTGTTTAGAATTAGTTGCTTCTTCATTCAATTTCTAACAAGGCAAGATTTGTCATGAGAGAAGAGAGACAAAGATACTAGTTGACGAACTTTTCAAATCATTTGACCTTGATACTCACATCAATAGATGGATTGAAACTCTGAAATGACATCCGACCTTTTGTAGCTCCTGGATGAGGATCTCCTTCCATCACAACTACACTGCATTCATTCATTTAAGAAAACCAACCAAAGAATGCAAACAAAAGCAAGTAAGAAAAGCATATCAAATAAGCAATTCTTATGTATTTACCAATATATTTAATTCACAGGGATGCGTCTAACCTGGGCATGAGAGTTAGTAGTGTCTATGCCAATATATTTTTCAGCACACACACCTTTACCACCAAGACATATTAGGTTCCAAATTTAATATCAAGCAACTGAAAGCACTGCGATACTTAGACAGGGGTGTATTTTGCATTTATATGGACCTTTTGTTTCAGTACAGAATAAATCACTATTGACACAAACCTAATGGAATTGGAAACAATTAACTTTCTAATAGTGCTATACTGATACCCAATTCCTTTTGTGCAACTAATTGGACAGTTGGGAAGGCGAGAAGGGGTGTTCCTTTTCAGACACAGATTGGAAACAATTATTCAACATCATATTTATAGCTACGCTCTTCGAAACAGAAAAATCATGTAAGACCATAAGAACAGCAAATGGGTACATAAAGAGAAGCAAAACAACTTGATAATTGGGATAATAAATATAGAAGTACCATTTTCTACTAATTGTAGAAGGGGAAAAGAAACTCTCAACAGGCTTAACCTCCTCTTCTTCTTTCTTAGGTTCCTCTCTCTGAACTCCCCTTTGCATGAACTGTTTTTAATGTAAAAAACGAAAATATCAAACACCTAATATGAGTTCACTCGTCGAGAAACCTAAATCTGAGCATACGCATCAATTAACAGAAAGCACGACGAAAATCAAATAACGCCAATACCCAATTCGAAATTCAAGTACAATCAATCGAAACATGCAGCTAGGATTGAATAAGAGAAAGCAATTCTGGAGATTTTGTGGGTCTAGCTATACCTTCAAGTTCCTCAAAGTGGTGGAGAGCTCGCGCTTGGCCATTATGGATTGTAGCTTCTCCTCCAACCTCAGATATAAGGAAAAAGCTCTACTGTGACCTTGTAAGGAAGGAAGGGAACCTCCGCGGAAGAGAAGAGGAAATCAAAATTAGGGTACAAGAGAAGAGTAATTGTTCCTCGGAGTTTCTTGTGGAATCATCAAATTGTTCACCATACCCTTCTGGGCTGAACCAGTTGGGCTAATTTGGTTCTTTGTCTAGTATAGCTTATTAATATGGGCTTTTGGGTTAAAAGGCTCAAGTTTAATTCCAATTGGCCACACTTCACAGCTCACCACACATTAGCATCATGTAGTTTTGGTGACAGAAGCAGTGTTGCAAAAAAAAAAGTTACGGCGCTATTAGGACGAAGAGAGCATTTTGTTGACTGTCAATCGGATTAAAAGATTAATAGTAAATCATTCGGACAAAAAGAGCATTTTAGAGACTAATTGGGGATTATCAAAGGTTAATCGAAATCAAAAGATGATTAATTAGACTAGTAAGAGATTTTTATAACAATTGACATGAATAAGTAGCTATTAAAGTTTTGGCTTTTCAATTTTTGAGCACTTGGTGCTGATGGCATGTCTATTTTAATGTTACATTAGGAAACTTTAGAAGCGAACATATTGTCCCAAAACAGAGCTCAGAAGACCATATTTGAGTTTAGCAGACACTTGTAACATGATCCTTCATTAAGTAAAGGGAGCATATACTGGAATAAGCATCAGGTTTTTCACAACATGAGTCCACAAAATAAGAACAAAAGTGACATGTTTGTGCTCCCTATGTTATTAGCCATTACAGAGAACCTATAAGCTTAAGCAGTTACAGTTACAGAGGTCTCCCTTGCAACTTGTTCAGAACAATTGATGCTGTCGGATTTTACATTGGCTTCCCATAATTCCGGCAGTGCTTCCTTGATGTTGTGGATGCTCTCCAACGCATAATCAACACCTTCTGCCCGGTGTGAAGTACCTACCTACACCCATATAACACAGAATTGTAAAAGTACAGATCAAAGTGATTCACAGAGACTTAAAATAACAATGCTTCCTATTTATTAATAACAGCAGCTTACCATCACAGTGTGAAGTCCAGTTCTTTTCCCAGTTTGAATATTACGAATGCTATCATCAAAAAACAACTGAAAAGCAACCACCCAAATTCTTAGACATAACTTTCAAGCAAAATTGATATGAGACGTAGCAACATTATTCACTGACTCTAGGATTGGTTAGAAAATGCAGTAATGGAGAAGATGACTCACAGTTCTTGTAGGGTCAATGTTGGTCATCTTGAAGACTTGTTCAAATGCAGAGTCAAGTGGTTTGCAGACAACAACTGGACGGCTTGGAAGTGCGCGTTCAGAATTACGTTGGGAAAGGTACTCATTAAGATCACCATTTTTCGGTTTGGAATTGCTATCTCCGTCGCTGGAGGCATTGCCTTTGTTGATGGGATTCAGTGTCTCAAAGCATATAACTCTCTCAAAGCATCCCTCTAATCCGAGCCTTTTAAGCACTCTAGCGGCATGACCCTCGTCTGCATTTGTAAAAACCTTCAAGCAAAAACCAAATACTTAAATGAGTATGCCTTACAAAATGAACAGTTCATGCACTTTATGATGTAAAATAGAGAAAACAAACTTACAACTTTGCGTATAGGCAAGCTAAGTAAAAGACTCCTCAGAACAGGGTCAGGTTTCAGCAACTCATAAGGCAACCTCCCATGAACAAAGCTGTGAAACGGCAAATTTGAAAAGGTAAGATGTTGAAATAACACTGATTTTGGTTATCAGAAAAACACATAAGGGCGTAGAGGAAAGGGGATCCATACCCATGAAAATCATCGTAGTCGAAGTTATAGCCTATAGCCTGGAAAGAAGACAAAAACACAAATATCATTCATGCAGTCATCTACATGCCCAATCTGTGAAATGTCTTGAGAGAGAAAGGAAATGTGTAGAGGTTTGAAGCATACCTTGAGACCAGCCATTGTTGTCCCATAATCCTTATACAATGAAACACATAATTCAGGGACTTTACTCTCCTCTATGCCAAGCTTTTCAAGCATGTATTCTACAATGAAGTGCAGAGGCAACTTGTGATTTTTATCAGACAAAAATTAACTGAAAAAGATAATGAACTCAATATCATGGAAGCATTTTACCTTGAATGTTCTTGGTGACTTGAATTGACAGACCCGAACTAAAGGGGTAAAGGGTGTCATCTATATCTGAAAGTCAAATAAAATCATAAACAATTGCCTATTTAGTTGTAGCTTCAGAGCTTTGACTCATAAATTAAAAATACTTACCAAATAAAAGACAATTGAACTTTGATTCCACAGCTTGTTCATACTGACCCTCGTGACCCATTCTTCACAGTTAAATCTCAAAACTGATATTGGCAATATATTACATAAGAAAACTTCATATAAAATCTAAAAGCAAGATTCCAAATATAAAATATATGAAATACTATTATTATTGTTCTAACATAAATAATACATAGTAGGCCCTTTGTGTAAGTTAGATGCTTCCAGAAAGAAACATAAACTATACAAAATTACAAGTAGCGTTTCTGAGTCAAATTTTACTCGGCTTAATCAAAGCATATAAATTACAAGTACCACTAATCAAAACAGACGATGAGAAACAATGCACCTAAAAATGAAAATTAGCCTAAGCCCTTACATAAAAAAAACAAATCAGTAAATTCAACGTTCAAAACTAATCACAGAAAATGTAAGATCAACAAATTAAAAAAAACACACACAAATCTCAAATCAAGCTGTCAAAGTAGATAATTCCACTCACAAAACACAAAATAACATATCCATATTGAAATCACTAAACCCTAAAAAAATCATCAACAAAATAAGAAATTCGAAGCACAATACAAGCCTAAGTAAAATCAAGAAAAAACCCAAACTACAAAACGAATCTGCGCTACAAAACAACGAAACTGAAGCAACATTTTGAACATGAACACTTAAAATCATTCAGGAAAATACGGCGAAAGAAAGCAAAATAGACAGGACCTAAAAATCAGCAAAAGAGAACAAAAGCAATGTATAGGTATAAAAATGGCGAGATCTGGGAGAAGGAGACGAACCCAGAGAATGAGAAATGCGAGACGAAGAATTAGGAGCGACGACGTGTCGTTTAAATGAAAGTAAGCAACAGAAGGAGTTGGGAGTTGACGAGTGAAAGAGACAGAACTTGAATAGTGAGAGTGGGAGACTCGTTTTTCTCTTACGAGATATCAGCCAACCATGCTTCGACGCGTGTCCCACTCATGTGCTCTAAACTGCCGTGTCGGCCGAAAGCGACCCCGGACGCGCCTTCCTAGACACGTGTCTTTAATTAAAAACTTAATAATAACAACTTTAATTTAAAATTCAATTAATTTGAAGAAAAAAATGCATGCAAATATGCAATAATTCGTTTCATAGTAGAGCACCAAGTGGGCTCGTCGGGATCAACAACGTCGTGATTTACAAATTCAACATTTTATAAGAGGAGGTCAACACAATTGAGGTATTTTAATGGATCAAATGGACAAGGAAAATGAGCTGCGGGAACATAATTTTCGAGATTGACAACAAGACTCTCGTAACTTGTCTCCAAAAAACTATAAAATAATTTCTCCTATTGGTATTGTTCTCCAAAACTGTATTTACATCTTTAAAACCTTATGTAATTTTCGTTCTCCTTTGTAAAGCGATCAAGAAATTTGTGGCGCATTTATTAGAGACCCCAGGCCGAAGGGTTTTGATCGAGAGTTCTCACCTAGTATGTTACCGGTGAAGCTTCGTAACGCTATTTATGTAGACCAAGCTTTAATATAATGAAGCTGTCTATTTTCTCCCAAAAAAAAATAATGATTTTATGCTACTAACATTAGTTGGGATGTAATAGCAAATGCATCACATGTAGTTGCATAAAGGTTAAAAGTCTGAGAAATTAACGCTAGCCTCAATTACATAAAGGTCAAGGGTTAAAGCAACTTATGTTTGTGTCGGTTGCATAAAACTTGAGGGTTTTAGCAACTGGTGCGTTCTGTGAGTTGCTGTAGTGCTAATGTGACTATTGTTTAGCAACTAAAGCATCTCGACAGCTGGTATGATGCGAAAAGAATAACTCACTTTGAGGTTCTTGTGACTAACATGATAAGTCACGTCAGACACTTTTTTAGCAGTGGTAAACTCAATTGACAAGTTTAATGTGTATATAATATCAATTTTAACTTTCAATAGATATTTTTATTAAAAATATGATTAAACTCTCAACAAAGCTCACTGGAGCTATAGGTTCTCATATTATTATCCTGGTAAAAACATGCATTCCTTTTGTGCATTCATAACATTATATTATTACAAAAGAATATTTTGGTTCATTTCTTTGATACGACATGATATTTCAATAATTTTATTGAATTGGTATGTAAAGAATAAATAATGTACTCCTCACCAGTGGCAGCTTATAGTATACACTGCAGCCACAAGGGTACTTTCACCTCAATAGAGTGATTGATGCATACATGTATATATTTACATTACACATTTAGTTTTTGAACACTTGCTGCTATAAGCTAGAATCATAAACAACTATTTGGCTGCACCAAACCGGTGGTCTTCCCAATGGCATTGGCACAAGTCGATTGAGCTGCTTGGTTCTGGTATGTCAGGTTAATGTCCTGCAGCTTGAGCCCTGAACATGGATTCTTCGGGCTGCAGTCTAATCGTATCGCTACTTGTGTCGCTGACGTTCCTCGAATGCCTTGATACACAACATCCGTGATTTTCACACCCGATTGCTGTGTTGTCGTAAAAGCATCAATTTTGAGTTATTATGAGAATATATACGTGAAGCCAAAAGTGATACTAGTATGTGTATGTGGGTTAATTTACCTGTCCGGGGCAGTTTAAGTTGTGCGGACAGTAGTTTTGGTCGATGACAATAGGATATTTAACATTACTCATGATGGAGTCAAGGAAGTGTACACCTTGTACAAATCCACTGCTGGGTCTTGCCCATGACTTTATCCTCAGACCGTTATCGGCTCCTATGAACACTGATTTCTTCACCGTCACATTCTGTACACCGTCTTCTTCCAAGTCCTTTCCTAGACTTCCAATGCTGCAACCATTCATTCACACATTTAATACTATTGGCTAATTAATGATCTATTATAAAGACATTAACATAATAACATGTGAGAGTGTATATACCTAATGCCATGGCCAGGTCCGCATTTGATGCTCTGGATCCACAAGTTCTTGGTTCCTGGCCCTATGGACACACAATCGTCCCCTGTCTTGATCGATGCTCCTAATATGTTAACGTTTCTCGATCTCTGCACGTGTATCCCGTCTGTGTTGGGGCTGTTTCCGGGAGCGATGACCTTAACCCTCTCGATATGCACATTCTGGCAACCATTGATCACTATGTGGAACATTTGGCTATTCAAAGACAGTAGTCTTTTGATCACTATGTTGCTAGACCCCGTAAAGCTTAGCGTCTGCACATCAATGAATCAAATTCAAGTAAATTTCAACTATAGGCACGTATACAAAATACATATAAACTATAATTGATCCATCAGCTATCAGCTTACAGTGGCTCCATCAGGACAGGTCTTGCCAGAGGCCTTGCAAGCCCAGAGGGCGGATCCTCTAGCATCGAGCGCGCCGCCAATGATAGAAACTCCGCTGACTCCATTGAAGTCGAGCCAGTTTTTGGATTTCCCGAGAACGCGAAAGTCAGGGGGAGCAACAAGAGTGCCATCAATTTTGATGATGATGTTTGAGCTATTACATTCGCCTTTAAAGGACATGGACCCTACTAAATACCTTCCTTTAGGCACTCTTATCACAACGATCGAGTCAGGAGAGGCACAAGCTGCGGCCCACGAGTCAAGGAAGGCTTTGGTGCAGTCCGTCAAGCCGTTGGGTTTGGCTCCAAACTTGATGACATTGAAGATTGTGGCAGCTGTAGATGGATAAGCAATTAGAAGGATGAAGAATGAATATGGTACAAGCAGACTCAACAAGTTGGCCATTTTGTGCTCAATATTGTTAAATGTAAGCAACAAATGTTACGGACTGGGAGAAACAAGTGTTAGTAGAGATGTTTTATGGTAAAGAGAGAGAGGCTGAGAATTGATGGAGAAGATTTGAACAAAGTATGGTATTTATAGAGGGAGGGAATGCTATGTGTAATGATAAAGCATAAATAATGGCATGCTTAATTAAGAGAGCTTAAATAATTAACTAGTGGAGAAGTCAAGTGAAAGAAAGCTGCGCCGGTGCTCAATTAAGTCTAATTGGTACGGAACTCCTTATAACACGTAGCTGATAATCAATATAGACTATGTACCTTCATCGCCTATGTACATGCTCTGTGAAGTGTGAACCCAGTGAAATATATAACTTTAACAAGTTCATAATACTAACTAATAGTGTATATTATACTGTTTATATCAGTCTATATATCTATTTCATAGCCTGAAATTAGGGTATATACCTGACTTGTTATATTCAAATGGTTCAAATATAAGAGAAATTAAAATTGATTTGAAAATTTTGAAAAATAAATTAAAATATATGATAATTAAATCAAACCATTTGAAAGTCAGATACCCTGTACATTTAGATGTTTTGGAACATTAATTTCCATATGATGTTCCTACAAATATTAGCACTATTAGGGGAACAATTTATTTGATTAATAATAGTAACATATACCATTAGGTATTTTTGTAATCATTAAATTGAAACTGAAACCTTCTCGAGTTTTGCATGCATCTGGACCTTCCACAACCAGAGATCACTTGTTGCTCACCCCATGCTTTATGAATCACTTATAAAACAATCCCTCAAATAACAGTACATAACACTATTATCATGCAAAGAACTTATAGACATTAGCATATAGTTACTTGAAAAATAAATCAAATCCAAATTGAAGAGAAAAGAAGGAAATATGTTGGGTGAGCTGGAATAGTGATGATGATCAATAATTAATGAAGCAGATAGAATTGAGTGCTCGTTAAAATATCCACTCAAAAACCAGAAAGTCAAAGGTTTTTGCTAATCTGCACTTCAACGGCTTGATTTCACACATTAAGTCGTTTAATTTATATTTGTTTTGGAATTTGGATAACTAATCATGTATAGTTTTATTTGATGGATTGACTTATAAGTAATTCATAAAGCATGAATTAAACAATAAGCAAACTTTGGTCTTGGAAGGCCTAGATGCATGCAAAAGTGAAGAATGTTTAAGTTTCAATTTTATGATTAACAAATTCCTAAATTATAATATTCAGAAATTGACAGTTTATTATTGAATAAATCGGATCCCATCCCTGTGTTGCAAAATACATACCTCCCAATTCCTCGTATTTCTCAGGGTTCTCGAGGAGGTGCACAAACTCCATTATTTCTTGATTTGCAGCATCTTTGAAAAACACCTGTACATGTGCAAACAGACTTCCTTTAAATCTAACACCCGCCATTATATCACTGATGAAAAGGAAAGGGTCTTTATTCTTGGAATTTTTATGACATGGGCTTTTCCCATGTTGAATACTCCAAAACCTTCATCACACAAGATTAACAGTGCAGGGTCAAACCTCAGCAACTATTGGAATACCATTTCAATTCCAATCTAACCAAATAGTTAGAAATTTAGTAAAACTAATCGAAACATACATGCACCAATAGAATCCAATAAGAGAAACCAGTTCCGGATAAAAAAAAAAATTAGTACCTATACAGTTATAACTTCCAGTTCCTGGTGGATTGCCCGTGCTTCTCCATTATGGATTCTAGCTTCTCCTCCAGCCCCTGATTTAAGGAAAAACCCTACACACTTACGATATCAAGAAATACTGTTCTTGATTTTAGAATTAATGTGAAATAGTAACAATAGGAAAGTCGCCTAAATCAGCAGTAAGATTAAATAAGAAACAAAATTTGTTACATTAAATATAAGTTATAACCCTAATGTACTTGGCCTATAACTATAATCATATTCTGCATTATTCAAACAAACCCTCAAATTTAAACTCAAGTCAGTAACACTCAGACAGATGTGCTTTATAGCTTCACTTGTAATAGGAGCCGTGATACATGTCAATCATAATGTTATTTTAGGAAATGTTGGAAGTGAACATAAAACTAATCATGCTAGGGTAGGGATGACCAGTCTTCAAAAGAAGAGCTCAACTTATCTCTTAAGAAGTCAGCAGTTCTCTCTCGAGGTACAAGAGCACTCACAAGACCATAGTTGAGTGCAGCAGACATTTATAAATTATAATATACACATAATTCAATGGCCACAGATCTACATAACATGATTCTTCATAAAGTAAAGGGAGCATGCTGAAATGAGCAAAACAGGTTGTCACAACATATGAGTACACAACACAAGAACGGAAACATGTTTTTGCTTCTTATAAACTTAAGCGGTTACAGACGTCTCCCTTGCAGCTTGTTCTGAACACTTGATGTTGTCGGATTTTCCATTAGCTTCCCACAGGTCAGGCAGTGCTTCCTTGATATTGTGGATGCTTTCTAGTGCATAATCAACACCTGCTGCTCGATGTGAAGTGCCCACCTACACCCATAATAACATAGAATTGTAAGAGGATATATCAAGGTGATTAATGGAGACTTAAATAACAATAATCCATATTTACTATAATAGTGGCTTACCATCACAGTGTGAAGCCCGACCCGTTTCCCAGTCTGTATATTGCGGATGCTATCATCAAAAAACAACTGAAAAGCAAGAATCAATATTCTTAGATATCATATTCAACCAAAATTGATATGAGTCATGCAAACTCCCACAAGAATATAGCAACAGAATTCACCGATGCTATGAAAGTTTGGAAAATGCAGTAATGGAGAAGATGTCTCACAGTTTTTTTAGGGTCGATGTTAGACATCTTAAAGACTTGTACAAATGCAGCCTCGAGTGGTTTGCCTACAACAACTGGAGGGCTTGGAAGTGCACAATCAGAATTAGGTTGAGAAAGATACTCATGAAGATCAACATTTTCGGGTTTGGTTTTGCTATCCCCATCACTAGACCCATTGCCTTTACTGGTGGGGTTCAGCGTTTCAAAGCATATAACTTTCTCAAAGCAGCCCTCTAATCCAAGCATATTAAGCACTCTAGCGGCATGACACTCATCTGCATTTGTAAAAACCTTCGAGCAAAACCAAAAAACAAATACTTACGTGAGTAAGAAACCTAAGAACATAACCAATTAGTACAATTTAGAATATGAAATAGAGAAAACAAACTTACAACTTTACGTATAGGCAAGCTAAGTAAAAGATTCCTCAGAACAGGGTCAGGTTTCAGCAACTCATAAGGCAACCTCCCATGAACAAAACTGAAAAAGTCAAATGTGTAAATGTAAGACGCCGAGATAACATTCATTTGGTTATCAAAAAAACACACAAAGGCAAAGAGGAAAAGGGGTCATACCCATGAAAATCATCATAGTCAAAGTCATAGCCTATGGCCTGGAAAGAAGTCAAAGCACAAATATTCAAGCGATCATCAAATGCCTAATCTTATATGTTTTATAGAACTACAGAAGAAATGTGTAGAGGTTTGAAGCATACCTTGAGACCAGCCATTGTTGTCCCATAATCCTTATACAATGAAACACATAATTCAGGGACTTTACTCTCGTCTATGCCAAGCTTTTCAAGCATATATTCTTCAATGAAGTGGAGAGGATACTTGTCATTTTCACCAGACAAAAACAAACCGAAAAAGTAATGAGTTCACCCCTCGTGTAATCATTTTACCTTGAATGTTTTCGGTCACTTGATCTGACAGGCCCGAACTGAAGGGATAAAGGGTATCATCTACATCTGAAAGTAAAATAAAAGCATAAAAAATTGCCTATATAGTTGTAGTTTCAGAGCTTGAACTCATAAACTAAAAACACTTACCAAATAATAGACAGCTGAACTTTGATTCCACAGCTTGTTCATACTGACCCTCATGACCCATTCTTCCCCGTTGAGCCTCAGAACTAATATCGGCAGTATATCACATAAGAAAACTTAATATAAATATAAAAGCAAGACTGTAACCTATAAAATAATATACATGTTTGCTCATTATGTAAGTCATGTGCTTCCAGAAAGAAACATAAACTAATCAAAATTACAGGTAGTGTTTTAGGGTCAAATAGTATAATTCCGATGCAGCATTGACCAAAACAGAATATATCACAGAAAATGTAAAATTAACAAAACAAGCAAACCCAAATCAAGCTGTCAAAGTAGAAAAATCCATTCACAAAAACTCAAAAATATCAGATTCATAGCAAGAGCACTGAACCCTATAAAATCATGGGAAAAGTACTCATAATTATCCCTAACTATACACTATTTCACTTAGTGACACCCAACTAGATTTGTGTCTTGCACCCAATTTTAGTTTTTTTGGACACCATTAAGTGAAATATCAAAAATGATCTTTTACATAATCTATTTTTCAGACAAAAAATAATAATTTTTAGGTCTGAAAATTAGATTTTTGGTACATTTACTTTAAAAACTTAAAGTTTTTCGTCAAGTGTCCAAAAAAAAAAAGTTGGGTGTAGCGTACTTTTCCCTAAAATCATTCACAAATCACAAAATAAGAAATTCTGGGCATAATACAAGCCAAGAAACACACAAAAACATAAACTATAAAACAAATCTAGGCTTCAAGTTCAAACCAGTGAAATTGGAGCAACATTTTGAAGATTAACTTTGAATTTAACACAAGAAAAAAAACAAAATCATTCCACAGAGGTCAGCGAAATAAAAGCAAAATCACAAAGGCGAAGGATCACGTATCTAAACAAATAAAAAAAAGGTAAGATCGGAGAGAAGGAGACGAACCCAGAGAAATGCAAAAGGAAAGTGAAGTCGAGACTCGTTTTGGGTATATATATGGAATTTCAGGAGTGAAAGAGACGGGACTTTCTTTACTAATGAAAAATGGGAGACTCGTTTCTCTTTTCGCGTCACAAGTGACTTGGCCCAATCAAACTTCGACGCGTGTGGGCTTCTTGTGTCGGTGGAAAGTGACCTTCGAGTTGAAGAATGGGATTTTCTAAACACGTGTCTTTTAAAAAATATATATTACATTAATAAAATTACAAATAAAGATAGCAATGAAGCTGGTTTTGAACGGGTTTGACTGTTCTGTCATGTCCTCCTTAGAAACAGGGCAGAGTGGTGATTCTCAGTTCTTGATTTTAAACTCGGAATAACGTTAAAACATAGTTATTTCTTCAATAATATTTGTATTTAAAATTATTATTTAAATTAAAATATACTTTAAAATATCAATATTTATTATAAAATATTATTTTTAATTAAACACTTTTTTTAATATATTATAGCGGAGCGGGACGGGATATTTTATCATATCCCATTTTTTTTTGGATTCAAGAATCTTTTGTCTCATTTTCTTTCGAGTTCAGGAATTTTGGTCGGGGAAGACGAATATGTTCAGTTGTGCATGCAATTATTTTATTTAAATTTAAATTATTGTAGATCACTAATTAGTCTCTTATTGGTTGGTCATAGCAACCTTCTGTAATTAGGTGGATTTAATAATAGTAGGATGAAAGTTATAACTTAAATCGTGAACCACGATTAAGCTTATATTTAAGAAGTTAAGATTAAATAATCTGGTTGTTGGTGAGATATGGGTGAATTCCGAACATATACATTTCTATTAAAAAATTCAATACGAATCAGATTTGGATCTCACAACATTTTTAAATTCATTTGATAAAATATTTTTAATTTGTATGTCTATATTAATCAATTTTCGAGTTTGACGGGCTTAATGAAAATTAATTTTCAAATGAACCAATTTGAATGGTAACTGTCCAAGTTATAAAATATGCAAAAACTGGAGACATAAATGATTTAGAAATAAAGAAATTTGTCAAAAGCAAAGCAAAAGCCAGGATGGTCAAAATTTCTGACCAATACCAAAAACATAGTTTTTGTCAATTGAGAGGAAAAATATAATTTGTAATACTATTGTTTGGAAGGCATATTTAAATATACAAACTATTGAAATTTCAATTTTTATTTGCTGGATACTTTGATTCGTATTTTACCAAGTTTGAAGTTTTGGTTCAGGGTTATTTCATACCAGGACTTTGTTCAGAGCAGGAAAAATTCGTCGATGAAGCATAATTTGTTTATACATTTTTTTAACTTTGTTTGATTTTTTTTTATATATCGAGATCAATCTACTTAAAGCAATAAAACCATAAATTCTCGTATGACTTTAGCCTCCCAAGACACAACGTCAACGTTAAACAAACTCGAAAACGCATCGAAAGAATCACCAGAGGACAAACTTTTAGAAGCAACTCCAACTCAAGAGCCTCAAAACCTTAACATTACTATTCAATTATAATGCAAATTCAAGTCTTCGTCCTCATCCAACTCCAACTCCAACTCAAGTCTTTAAAATCGTCACCAAATGTCACAACAATACTACTTATTTCATTTGCAAAAGAATGAAAGAAGTGAGAAATGAATATAATTAAAATCACGATAAACATTAAACATGCCGTGTTTGATCTCTAAATACCAAAGACAATTGCATGGTTCTTGTGTGTTTGTCATGAAACCTTTACCATCGTCAGAACACATTGTTTAGTAAGAAAAATACCACCATAAAACTAAATAAAAGAAGACCATTAGCTAAACAATCGAAGCATATGAGCTAACAATGCGGAGATAGAGACCAATAGTGTCTATTATATACAAACATAACATTCGCAGAATCAAGAAGTACAGTGTCTTTGTTCTCTAACAACTGTTCTACCTCAGTTGGCAACTTTGAAATGGGTCTGTCTGGAACCTCTGGAAAAAAAAGCATTTCAGTAATGCAATGCATATTCAGAGACCTCAACAATAATGATGTGATCATATCAATCCACCTAACTTGCAAGGGTACAATTTTAAGTGAAAACAATGAAAAATATTCGTCTAATGTACAATCGACGACGAAGATTCTGGATAACTATGTAGGAAGAGGCTCCAAGGGTGAAGACCTGTCATCCACAGTTTGAGTAACTGGAACTTCATTATTTTCATGCTGAAATCCTTGTTTGAATTTATCATAATTTGTGGCCTCCGCTGGTTTAAACGGCCGCTCGCCAAGTACTTTGAGCAAGTCCTCCTGGTGAAGGACTTCCTTCTCGAGCAACAGTTCAGCAATTTGAGCAACTTGCTCTTTGTGTTTCTCAACCAGTTCGACCGTGTGCTTGTATGCCTTGCCAACCCACTCTCGCACTTCAGTGTCTATGATTGCTCCTGTCTTGCTGCTGTATGGCTTCATCATTTCAAATCCATCGTCCTTTTGAGGGAAGGAGAGGAGACCTACCTTGTCACTAAAACCATATACTGCTACTTGGGCATATGTCATCTTTGTAACCTTCTCCAAATCATTTTGGGCTCCTGTTGAGATTTTTCCCAACAACACCTGCACCCGAAAAATCCCACTGGTTATCATATATATTATAAATCAAAAGAAAAAGGCCCAAGGGCTGGTACTTGGTATTAAATCGCCATTACTTTTTTTCTTTCTAGTTTTATTATCTTTTCCCTTTATATTCATGTGATATGAAACGTAATTTTACAAAAAAATGAATTCATATTGGCTCAATATCTTCGCTGGCTGAAGCAAAAATAGACATGAAGAGAAAACAAGAGGTCAACAGCTACCTGCTCAGCAGCTCTTCCACCAAGGGTCATGCAAGTCATGTCGAAAAGCTGCTCCTTGGTCATGAGAAGGTTTTCATTTGGAACATACTGGGCAAATCCCAGTGCTGCTGTACCTCGAGGAACGATTGTCACTTTCAACAAAGGCTCTGCATGTTCCAAGAACCAGCCAGTAACAGCATGACCTGATTCATGATAAGCAACAGTCCGGCGCTCCAGTTTGCTTATTACCTGTTCAAACCAAAATGATGATACCAGAGAACCTTTAGCTGAGTACGAGAAACAAAATGGATTGAAAGTTTTAATCATGTATGGATATGCAACATGTGCAAGTACGCTGGAAGCTAACCCTTTTCGTGGGAGCTAGAAGGGAGGTGTGTGGAGAACTACATTTCAGATAGACGGATAGACCTAACGTGAAACACATGATCACCAATACCCTAATGGTGTCAATAATTTATCAAATTTTGATTCTCTAGACCTATTGCATGTCGTTCAAGATAATTCACAAAAGAATGAACAGCTAAAAAGGAAAAGGAAAAGAAGATGGGCGCTGCCGAATCTTATATTCTCGGTGAAGGAAGAAAACAAGTAGCAATATACAAGAGAATCAGGGAGAAGAAAGACTATCATGTGATCACGCCTCTAACTGAAGATGAATTACCTTGTTCTTTTTCTCCAGACCTCCAATGACCCTATCTATGGCTGACTCAAAGTGCTCCATCTTGACCACCGTCTCCTCACCTCTTGCTGCAATTAGTGCAGCTTCATTACAAACATTTGCAATATCTGCTCCGGCAAATCCAGGTGTGAGGGCAGCAAGCCTTTCAGAATAGAAAGATGGTTCATGATCAAGTTTTATTTTCTTCAAGTACACCTTAAATATCTGGTCACGGCCTTTAATATCAGGCTTATCAATTGATATTTGGCGATCAAATCGCCCCGGTCGTAATAGAGCTTTGTCTAGAATGTCTGGCCTATTAGTGCTGGCAAGGACAACAACTCCAGCGGTAGTTCCAAAACCATCCATTTCTACCAACAACTGATTAAGAGTACTTTCTCGCTCATCATTAGCACCTGACATACCTCCACGTCCTCTAGCTCGCCCGATTGCATCAATCTCATCAATGAATACTATGCTAGGAGCACATTGTCGTGCCTCTTGAAACAAGTTTCTCACCCTGGATGGTCCAACACCAACAAACATCTCTATAAAATCTGAACCAGATATAGATAGAAAAGGCACACCAGATTCCCCTGCAGTTGCTTTTGCTAGAAGTGTCTTTCCAGTGCCCGGCGGACCAACCAAGAGGGCGCCTTTAGGGATCTTTGCTCCCAATTCCTCGTATTTCTTAGGGTTCTTAAGGAAGTGCACGAACTCCATGATTTCTTGCTTTGCTTCATCACATCCAGCAACATCTTTGAAAAACACCTGTATAAATCACCAAATAAAAGGGAATATAAGTCTAAAGTGACATCATTTATGTGATATCAAAAGAGCATTCCAGTTATTTTTATGAGAAAGAGAAGATAATGTTGTAGCATGGGATGCAGCAACATAACAGGCACCAATTCTGATGAAAAGAAAGAAATGATACCTTATTCTTGGAATTTTTATCAACTTTTGTGACCTGGGCTTTTCCGATGTTGAATATTCCACGACCACCTTTTCCACCGCGACCGCCTAATTCACTTTGCATTCGCCGTCCCATCAACAACATGGTTCCCAAGAGTAAGAGGGTTGGGGCAAACCTCATGAACTCTTGGAACCACACCATTTCAGAAACATGAGTAACAGGAACATAGTCGTGAGGGTCTATCCCCAATAGTTCTTGAGCTTCCTCCAACTTGTCCTCAAAGGATTCTACACTTCCAATATTGAAGTAGTATGCATATTTACCCCCCTTACCTCTTTCTGAGGTGTTATTCATAGTTTGTTCAACAACAGTGTCATTTTGTTGAACAGCAGAACTCCTCACATATACTTTTGCAACTGACTTATTAGTAACAACGATATGGTCTACCAGACCCGGCTCCAACAGCTTGTTTTTGAACTCTTGAAAGCTAATCTGCAAAATGTAATGCCCACTTCAAAAAAAACACATTTTTGTATTCTAATCTAAAAAGAAGTAAATGACTATGCACCGTCTTTTAAATATCCACTGTCATGGCCCTTACTGGAATTTGTACTATATTATGGAGTAAGTATATTGAAACTTTTTTTACTTCCTGGTTGAATCCTCAATTACGGATTTCATTTTTATAATGAACATACATTGGTTATCACTAATTTTATAAGGACAAGTTCAACCAAAACTTTTAAATTAAGCTCCTATATCTTACTTCCAGATAGGTAAGGCAAAATTATGTACACAAAACAGGTGTTGCAGCCACTGAAAGGTATATTCCATTGCCATAGAAAAACTATCCAAAAGTAGCAACAATGTATTCATATCATGTGATTTTTATGTAAGTAAATAGATGTTGCAAATAATTGAAATATAAACGGTTTTGTAACTTGCCCAAATGTTTCACATACATTTTCAATTAAATACAGAAGGCCTCCTATAATAAAAATTCAAATAACTTACTGGAAATACATATGAATAGTAGCAATAAGAACTACATTGGTGACAAATATAATGTAGGCAAAGAGCCATACAGCTAACAAAAAATAAGTCTTGGTAGCACAAAAACAAATAAAATTACCTGTTTCTGTTCACGTGGACTCATAGAAAAGAAAGAAGCAATGAATGCAATCACTATTAAGGGATTGAGTACATTCCGAAACGAGTCAAAGTTTAAGTGAAATTCCCAGGTGTTCTCGTCATTATCTGCCTTTGTATCCTCTGAAATTAGAGATAAATAAAATCATTATAACCGTAACGTACTAGAAGCAAGTGCATGAATTTTGGCAAAGGATAATAGGGTAAAAAGATAAAAACAAATTATAATTTCAAAACTGATAATCCAACTGGTTGTCAAATTCATAGTAGGTGTCAAACTGAACCCCAAAAGATGTAGAACTCAGAAGGAAATGAAATCGTGTTTGGGGGAATATATGATCGAAAATGAAAATGAACAACCAATTCCCCTTCTGGCTGATCCATAATGCCATCCCCACTACAAAACCAATAACAGAAAACCCCAACACTCCAATGAACTGATTATAACAGTGACCAATGTCTGCAATCAAAAATAAAAAAGCTACCTTTGGACTCAGATTTTTGTCCATCTTCCTTGGGATTTTCCTTCTTCCCCTTTGGATAAAAATTCTCATAGTCTGCAATCAAAATCATAAGATATATACAAAAATCTCCAGGAAAAATATTGTGATATCTGGATATGATGAGAATGGCATGAAACAAGCTCCTTACTCTTTTTCTTAGGCGATTCGCTAGAGTAAAGCCTCTGAAACTTAGGGTTACCCAAAGAAACCCTAGGGATGAATTGATTGTGAGCTCCAGCTGAAGTTAGGTACCCCCTGAAAGACCCAAACCCTCCATCGATTCCATCAATTTTCTCATTAATACCTACCAATCCAAGACCCATCTTATCCGAAATCGCCGATCTCGCTCCCCCCAAAACATTCTGCACCAAAAACAAACAATCGAATCATGAGATGGTTCTGAACAGAAACAACAATACACGAAAACGAAATTAAATGAAATCGACGTACTTTTGATCGAGAGGAGGATCGCGAAATCGAACGGCCAATCTGCGAAAACATCGCGGGTTCGGCTTCTTCTGAATCGTATGGATCGTCGCGAGGAGAGGAGGTGAAATTGAAACAAAACAATGGTGGAGGGTTGTGGTTTTAGGGGTTTTTGAAGGTTTATTTTGTGAATCGAAGCTCGTGAGCGTGTTTTTGTTTCTGTTCCTCGTTGGAGGGTTCTCGTCCAAGGGTCTCTCTCGACTTTGAGAGGCAAGAAGACGGAGCGTTTGGCTGCGAGATATTTGTCATATCCTATCCGGATTATTATACTATCCTTTTGTGGGCCCGCGATTGGCTTATGTTAGACTTCACGACCAGCGCCGCAATGGATCTTGGCCCATAGAACTGGATCAAACGGCCCCTTTATAGTGCAGATGTTCTGCTACTGCATACGAGGGCCGGCTCAACAATTATGGAGACTTTAAATTTTTTTTTTATAAAATATGGTCTTCTCTTATGTTTTATAAAAATCGAAAACAGTATAATTAGGATCCTTATTTTCATATATGAATTTTCATCAACATATTTATGTTTTGTCATCATTACATGTGCTTGCAATGCAAGTCTTGCTTTTTGATGAGAAAAGTTACTTGTAAGGGTATTGGATTCTTGGAAGATTTGGCCTAACTTGGCTCATTGCATTCCTCTTCTTTTTTGATTACTAAACAGTGTGTTTAGACATCCAAAAAATGGAAGAGAAAGATGCATCATGCATGGAAGATAGAAATGATGAATAGAATTTTTTGAGAAATGGCATTGAGTTTTATTAGATCTCCATTGAGAAGACAAGTAGAACAGATTGTGAATTTGTGTTTACTAATCAGATCATCTTCTCGTCCTTGTCGCTCCTTAAAGTTATCTGAATGGGTAAACCCCCTTTGGGTACTAGGAAAGGCCCATATTGAATCCCATCATCATCTCCCACAACCTTCCATCTGAAACAAAATTATTACATTCCGTGTGATTGATGTAATTGTATTGTTCTTGTTTCTGCAGGACAAGAACATATATGTGTACTGATAAATGTGTTACCTGTAAGAGGTGGTGAGGTGATGGAGTAGGACCAGCATTTCAAGCTTGGCCAGCTCGTTCCCGGGACATGAATGCACTCCATTCCCAAACGGCAGATACGTGTTAGGTTTTGGAGCTACCTGCAATTTTCTCACTTCATCATCAACGACATTTCTTCTGTTTCAGTGCTGTTTGAGGTGATAGAGTAATGAGTATATATACCAGAAATCTAGAAGGATCGAATTTGTGGGGTTGAGGGAAGAAAAGGGGAGAGTGGTGTAGGCTTCGGAATAGGGGAAGAACCTTCCAGCCTTTGGGAATCAAGTAGCCTTCGAATTCAACATCCTCGACAGCTTCTCTGAACGCAAATGACAGTATGGTTGCTCTTCTCAGTGTCTCTTGGATCACCTGCACACAGCTCAATCCTCATCCATTCAGTGATTGATGATGCTTCTCAGGTAATGCTAAACATATGAATATAGGAAAGCACTCCAGTGAGAACCACAAGAGGCGTGAGAACTATAAGAATCAATATGGGGGTCATGTGGTAAGGGGAGGTACTATAACCTAAGAGTGAATCTTGTCAAGGGGAGTGGTGTCCGCCTGCCATCCCAGTGTGCACGTGCCACATGGCACTACTCCATTGATTCTCACAGTTCTCACAATGGGGAGTGGTTCTCACTAGATTTCGCCTCTATATAAATATACCCGGGTAGTGAAGGGCATGTTCCTGGTATCATCCCACGTTAGTCTCCTGTTTTCTTGTACAACTTTCTGTTGAATTGCGTCTTGTTCTCTCTGCAATTAGCATATATCAGACGACCAAATAACGAATCCTTTTGATCCTGTAATATACGTATGCTGATAATGAATTTATTGGTTGATGACTTACAGTAACAGAGCGTAACAAATCTGGGTTATCATGCAGGTACTTGAGGATCCAGGTGAGGACGCTCGCGGTTGTATCGTGAGCAGCAAAAATCACGCCGATTATATTATCCGTAATCTGAGAATCACTGAGGCAAGAATTGCCATCTTCTTCATTGCTAGCTTCCAGTAACACCCCCAGCAGCCCTCCGCCAAAACTGCTATCTTCTTGTTTCTTGTTTTGCCTTCTTTTCTCAATCAATCCCTTCAGTTTCTCGTTTAATTTCCTTCTTGCCTGCACATACATATGATAGCAAATTCATTAAATTTGATCTACTGATTATGATTAGGGGATTGATTAGTATGGTTCATTAGCCAATTACATTCAAGGCTTTGCGAAAAGGAGTTGCAGGCAGGTCTAGAGGCATTGAATTGTAGCCACTCTCAATGCAATGATACAAATGTTCAATTTCGTCCATTAATCCCCGTTCTGGTCTGTCGTTGCCAAAGATGGATATCATTGACACATCAAAAGCATACTGCATGCAATATCAACCAAATATCACCATTCTGATCTTGATACACAACTTGCTGATATAAAAAAACATTCAAACCGACACAACTGAAATGTGGGAAACACGGAAATAGATTGATATGTACCTTCTTCATGAGGTGGAGGGTGTTGGTGAGGGGGTTGGCTTGAGAGAGGAGATGGAGGGCAATTCGGTCAATGTGAGAGATGGAGTTTCTGATGGCAGCAGGAAGGAAGGAGGAGAGAATGAGCTTCTTAAGCATGGAATGGTAAGGGCCTTGGTGGAAGAAAACGGCAGCAGGGCCGATCAAGATCTCCTTGCCGGGCGGGTAAGATGGCTTGAACAGGTGAGCTTTGGTCACCAGAACCGTCTTCACCGCCTCCGGACTTGACACTACCACGCTTCCGCATCCCAATATGTGCGTCTTAAATGTTCCTCCATACCTTCATTAATATATATACATATGACATGCATGAAAATGAACTCAAATTCATCATCTACCTATATACTAGTAGATATATAGAATGCATGAGAACGTACAAGGGTGCTGAACCGAGCCTCAATTTCACTAGGCTCGGTTCTGATTGTGGAAAAGAAGTATCCAACTCAAAATAACACAGACAAATTCGAGTTTGGCTGATCAATTCAATTCGCCTCGTCTAATAATTAAATACTAAATAGTTGGTTGGATAGCTCCCAAGCCTATCAAGTTTTAAGAGCTGGCTCTTGATCAATTATAACGATACTTAATTGAATATTTAACGAATTGAACTCGTTTATAGTCTTGGGTATATATGTATATATATACCTGGCTTGGCGGAGGGAGAAGAAGGAGTCGGGGTTTTGGGTATAAAGGCGGAGGGTTTCGCCGACGTAAGGCCATCCCATTGAACCAGGTGGTAGAGGTTTCTTGTCGTCGTCCCTGTGCTTGTGTTGCCGGCGCCATTTCAGCAGCACAAGAGTAATTAGGAGAAAGAAAAGGAAATGAGCTATTATCAAGAGATGAAGGTTATTAATCAGTATTGATGGTAAAGAAGAAGACATATTGGAGAATGGTAGTTGCATGGAAGCAGCCAATAAACAGAACATGTTAGCCTATATATATACTTGTTTGTTTCTGGCTATATAGATATATATATAGAAGGTGTCTCAAGAATGAGATCTGCAAGTACGTCACTAGCCACGGTTTCAGCATTAAATACACATCCGACCAACTGTTGCATATAATTATTTGATTAGCAGCACATGAAGTGGAATCACGTACAAGATTTCAATCTCTTCACTTGCGATCATAATTCATAACAATGTGGTCTATGTTATAAATAACGTACATATCAAAATTATTCCTGATCTATTTTAACTAAAACTTGTGCAAACTAAATACATTATAAGTTTATAACACCTTCACTCTCGAATACCAACAAATATTAACAAGACTCTTAAATTTTCGATTGATAACTCTCTTGTATGAGTTCCATTTCGGGCTCATAACATATCAAATCGAAGAGAATAAGATGATCAACAATTTTCAAGAAATAAAATTTTAAAAGTCACTCAATTTTAAAAATGGACTTTAGCCCCCGAACTATTAAAAACAGACAAATAATAAAAATCGTTAACTTTTCCATTTATTTTTGAAATAAAAATATAAAATTGTCCTTGGTTTGACTTCAATTTTTTAAAACATATCATTTTTGAGTTTTGATTTGTTTTTAAATTTGGAGGTTTTGGCCGACTACTCGTGCGAGTATGGGCTTGGGTAGGAGGTCCTCGCCGAAGTCGAAGCGCTGCTCCGATTGACATATCAACCCGAGAGACATGATCTAATGTACAAGTTGGATATTCTCCCTTATTTCTTGTTTCCTACATACAAAAACTAAGGTGAAAATAAATTAACTCATACATAGTGATTTGATTCCATAGTAAGAATTTGTAAGTGGACACGTGTTACGAACTAAAACAAAATGGACCTTTTGTGATATAAGTCAAAATGAAAAAAAAAATAGGTTGATGGGGGCGGCCGCAACAAAATCCCAACACGCCTTCCTCTGCGACACACGTGAACGGCTCGGATCAGCCCACGCGTCACCTTTGGGCAAACTTGTTGATTTTGATTTATAGATAGGCTACGTGTGGCTTAACAGTTGGGCAGCTTTATGTTGTACAATAAGTCAATGCACACGTGTCCGTGAACGTGTGGATCACTGACGTGCCCATGTTTCAGATCTGACTCAAACCTTAATTTTCATTGCAAGAATATGGTCAAATCAGATATTTTAATTCCATGACTGTAATTCACATGTTTGACCTCCTCTTTTTCTCTTAAATAAATTTCATATTTATTAATTACAAGCCATTGGTAGTGTGACACTTCAATACTCTAGGGATGTGCAAGGATAGAGAATATAAACTCCATCAATTAATAATTCTTGTTTATGAAAATAAGAATCTTACTTATTCTCATATAAATGAGTTTGACACATAAAATGTTCATGCTATAACAATTTTCCTAATGTTAATCAATATATGATCACATAGTCTTTTAATGTTAACAAAATGTGGATGACAATGGACTATTTCAATAATATTGACCATTTTATCACAATGGATCTTGATTTCAAATGCATGTTTATTTGGTTATTCATTATAAGGACTAATAATCCAAAAGTCATTGACTTAATTTTATTTAGTTGCTTTTGTGTTTTCTCCCTAACTAATGTTGTATTTTTATAACTAGATTATAAATGAATATAATGTTGGTAATTTATATTTAATTCATGACTAATAGCAACAACAATTATGTTTTATACATCAACAAAACGTTATTAAATTAAATAATATTATTTGAGATATTAGTTGAACTGATCAATTGACACTAGAAACTTTTTCACCTTACTAACAATAGTGATATTTAAAAGTTTTCATCCAATTAAGCATTCCGAGCAACAAATATGTTTTGTAATATCATATGAGATACGGGTTGAATTAAATAATATTAAAAATATTTTCATTTTATCAACGAAAAGTATTTAAAGAATATCGTCTAAGTAATCAAATGTAGTTTCCTCATTAGTTATTGCTCTGCAAATGTATATTTCCAAATCAGGAAGGACGTAACAACTAAGGAACAAGAAAAATGACTTTTTGTATGTTCAACACATATTTGCCTCGTATCTTTGAACAAATCTTCATTTGTAACACCTACACATTCATTTACCATGCTGTTTTGGCGTTGAATCTCATGCCTATCTACTCTATTAATATTTCCATATTTTATGGGTTGATAAATTAACAAGCTTCTAGATTCACATGAAATAATTCTAAACAATTTATGTGTGATAAATAAATGAACCTGTGACTGAAGTTGAGTTTCTGGGTTATACAAAACCAATATATGAGTCGTTGACTGAAATAGTAATATTGAACTTACCACATTATCAAAACCTAATTAATGGGTTAATATCGAGTAATTTTTTGTATTTTTAATATATTACTCAAAATCTAAGTCGTGGCATAAATATACACAAATAAGTTGAAAGCATATAGTTTTGCAGGAGGGCTGAAGTGTATTTTGTAATTATTTACCCATAATAATTGAGAGTTTCCGGGTGTTAATCAGATACAAACTTAAGCATATCACACAAATCTTAGAACGCGTCATGTTCATTAGATCATAAATTGGACGGCCATGACTTGCACTTTATTGAGATGGCAAGTCAATGTAAATAATGTTAATTTAACATAACAAGAAGGACTTTTTACATGTCCTAGAAGGCAATACTGTCATTGTAAGTTTGATTTTAATTTACAGAATTCAATCTGAACGTGATTCTCGCTAATTATAGTGATCTTCTGATGTAGGACAATCCCAATTAGGATTCATAATTATATTGGATTTTGGATAGTTTTAGGACTTTCTATTAAGTTAGGTTTCCTAACTCTAATTAGTTTGGATTGATTACTTCTATTGGTTTATGTTTACTAGTTTGAGTTAGTTTTGGAGAGTTAGTCCTATATAAGTCTTAGCTTGTGTAGAGATTATTATCATCATTATCATTATTATAAACTTGAGTATTTTGGATTAATTCCGTTTTCACCCTAAACTTAGGGTTTTATCCTTGCTTCGTTTCGAAGCACCCTTCTGTTGCACCAAAGTGGTATCAGAGCCCGGATTTGACCAGACATGATGGCCAACTATGGCACTAGTAGAATCCAACCCGTCGTCGACAAACGATGGATTGAACGAGTCGTGCAACGACTCGATGGAAATATACACTCACTTAGTAACATGACACAGATGCTTCCTGTGCATACATCTAAGATGAGAAATCGACACCGCGAAAGCCGAATGAAGAAAGACAACGATGTATGTGATCTTCCACTTGTTTATTCACAACAACAAAAGAATATTCATGCGCTGACAGCCGATGTAGAGAATGGAGAACACAAAGACAAGATATTTCGAACTCGATGCACCATTAACAATAAGGTATGTAAAGTGATCATTAATCATGGTAGCAACGAAAATAAAGTCTCTAAAGCATTGGTCAAAACGCTCAACCTGGAAACAGAAGCACTCATGATACCATACAAAACTGAATAGAACAAAGGGGGAATCAAGACTAAGGTAATTGAAATTTGTTTCGTTCCTTTCTCAATTGGGAAATACTATAAAGATGAGATTTTATGTGAAGTGGTGGATATGGATACTTGTCACGTTTTGTTGGGACGACATTGGTACTGCGACATCCAGGCTACTTATAGGGTTCGTGACAATACCTATATGTTTTGGTGGGAGAATAACAAGATTGTATTACTCCCGCAATCAAATTCACTAGACTCCAATCCCACTAATAAGAAGGACAAATCAGTTTTCTCAGAAGTCAACGATCTGGAAAATGTTCAAGAACCGATTGAAGGTACTAAGGTTGTTATTGAGAGATTTAAGCTTGCAAAAATTAAGTTGGAATCTTGTGAAAAACAATTGATTGAGGGTAAGGAGATAAATGATGTTCCATACCCTAAAAGCAAGGTTTTGAAGAAGGCACATGAAACTGTCAGGGTAACTTTTGAAGATGCTCATATACAGATGGACGAACAAACAAAACATGCTAATACTACCAAGGATTCCAAGATAGATGTTTTCACGCATGCAATTGACGATTCTAATAAGGTGGCCAGATTCTTCAGAAATATCAAGAACACAAGTGATCACACATTGAATATTGATCGAGATAAAGATATATATCTTGATGATAGTGAAAACGTTCAGAACGAAAATCGTGATCAAGGTTTGGTAGACAGTCGCGATGTAGAAGTTGATGGAAATAGAGAAGTGGACAAAAAACCACCAGACAGGGATAAGAGTCAACAAACAATGATGCATGACAGATCTAGCAATTTTGAGATGAAGGGCTGGATATCTCGAGTATAAAAACCAATGAAGACAAAGAAGTTACATCACGATGTTCAACAACAAAGAAGATAAAAAGCATCTCTAACATGTTGGTTTCTCCCATCTTAGCCATCATGAAAAAAGACGACATGGAGATATTGTCTGGGACCCAAGAGTCAAGTGAAGGTAATGCCACTTTAGGACGTATAATTGAGGATAACAATTCAGAAACATCATTGGACGGTGCTACACGTGAAGATACAAATATGGCAGAGGAGGAATCATGCCTTAAACGTGTTGATCTGGATAATCAGAAACCTCAAAATCCAATTGCAAGCAATGACATCAAACGGAAGGAAGGCAATATTAATATGGTGTTAGCGTCACTTGGTGATGACAAAAAAACATCCAATGAGAGAGCGAAAGAGGACCCTACTCTTGAGTAATTCATGATTCTAGAGGATAAGAATTTTATCCCTAGAAGAGATGGAATGAAGATTTCAATCACAGATCTATTGGGTGAATATGACTTTACTCCCATACTTATTGAAGCGTACTACAAAAGAAAGACGCCAATGAGTCAAAATTTTAAGGTTAGAGACATCCCTACTACTATACATATTCGAGCAAGTGAGAAAACAATCACAAGAGAAGCAATATATTTTGTTTTGACACAAGATCTAAATGTTTATCCCTTCGATGAAGAGTGCATAAAAGAGAGGGATACAAAACTGAAGGAAATAACAAGAATGTTACTTCACAAGGATAAACGCGCACTCTATGACGACTACGTAGCAAGTAGTGATTTTACCCCACATCTCATGGAAGTTTATGAGAAACACCATCCACCAGATGAGTTCTCTTTAGATCCAGAAAACTCGGGACAAGTTTTTTTCAAGCGTCGGAGAATTGATGTAGGACAATCCCAATTAGGATTCATAATTATATTAGATTTTGGATAGTTTTAGGACTTTCTATTAAGTTAGGTTTCCTAACTCTAATTAGTTTGGATTGATTAGTTCTACTGGTTTAAGTTTACTAGTTTGAGTTAGTTTTGGAGAGTTAGTCTTGTATAAGTCTTAGCTTGTGTAAAGATTATTATCATCATTATCATTATTATAAACTTGAGTATTTTGGATTAATTCTGTTTTCTCCCTAAACTTAGGGTTTTATCCTTGTTTCGTTTCGAAGCACCCTTCTGCTGCACCATCTTCTCTCTAGTCAAAATCATTAACTACTTTTAAACTTGATTCTCACTAAATATTATTTTGTTTCACAAAAAATTGTGTAATGACCATAATTTTTATTTAGTTTCATGAACAACCAGAAATTGTGTCTTGACAAGAACTAAATTGTGTCATGACCAAAAGTTTGTAATTAGTTTCATGACCAGCACTTTTTAATTTTTTCATATTTTTCAAATAATTTAATTAGCTTCATGAACAAACACAAAATGTGTTATGACCAAAACTTTTATTTTGTTTCATGAATAAACATAAATTGTGTCAGACCTTTTAAATTAGTTTCATATTCATCACTTTTTAATTTGCTTCATGATCAGAAGATTTTTTTGTCTCATTAACTTTGTTTGGATGTCAGGCTTATGTTCCCACGCAATTCTTGGAGGTGTTCGGCACCATAAAATGGGTGATTATACTCTTTTATAAACTTCACAATCATGTACTATCCGAAAGAACCTAATTTAAAGAACAACATTGCCTGACAGTGGCGGATCCAGAAAATTTCATAAGGGGGGGCAAAATTTTATACTAAACTTTAATTATTAAATAATATAATTAATTAATAATATAATTAATTAATAATATAATTAATTAATTAATTAATTAAAAATAATAATTTTATTAATAAAATAATTACTAAATGTATATAACAAAAATTTATTCAAGTTTAATTATTTATATTTTTAGTTGAGTTTAAATTTAATTTTCATGTATATATAAATACAAAGTGAGTCGGTTTGCTAGCCTTACAAACTCTAATAGTTTGAGCTCGAGTTTGATTCGTTTATCAAACGACCCACCATTGGGCTTAATTTCTGCATAAATTTTCTTAGAAAATTCACAAATTTACAATAATTAAGAAATAATTTAATTAATATAACATAATCGATAAAACAAAGAGTTTAATAAAAAATGAAAAAACAATTTAACTAATGCAATAGTTAGTAAAAAACATTATACCTATGAATAAAAAAATAGAGTTTTAAAAAAAATAAATAGAGAATAAAAGATGTTATATTTTGAAAGCCCAACTATTAAAGCAAATTTAGGCCCAAAGATCATTAAAAAGCACACAACTATTAAAAATAATGTCAATTCCAAGCAGTGGCGGATCCAGAAAATTTCATAAGGGGGGACAAAATTTTATACTAAACTTTAATTATTAAATAATATAATATAAATTAATTAATGAATTAAAAATAATAATTTTATTAATAAAATAATTACTGAATGTATATAACAAAATTTATTCAAGTATAATTATTTATATTTTTAGTTGAGTTTAAATTTAATTTTCATGTATATATAAATACAAAGTGAGTTGTTTGCTAGCCTTACAAACTCTAATAGTTTGAGCTCGAGTTTGATTCGTTTATCAAACGACCCACCATTGGGCTTAATCTCTGCATAAATTTTCTTAGAAAATTCACAAATTTACAATAATTAAGAAATAATTTAATTAATATAACATAATCGATAAAACAAAGAGTTTAATAAAAAATGAAAAAACAATTTAACTAATGCAATAGTTAGTAAAAAACATTATACCTATGAATAAAAAAATAGAGTTTTAAAAAAAATAGAGAATAAAAGATGTTATATTTTGAAAGCCCAACTATTAAAGCAAATTTAGGCCCAAAGATCATTAAAAAGCATAGTTGCACAGTTTCTGTATACATATCAAAATTTAAGGGGGGGCATATCTAAATTTCGGAAAAAAATTATATAACTTTTTTTCGGAATTTCCGGGGCAAGGGGGGGCGAGTGCCCCCCCCCCCCCCCTGGATCTGCCACTGTTGCCTGACATATGGTTCGTGTTGTCAAGCAACCTCTCTTGTCATACTGACGAAATTCATCGTCATCGTCACCGGATTTTGGTACACGTTCGTCTTCACGTGGCTATGTGACACATTTCAAGGTGACACCTAACCTGCTACTTTTTTTAGTGTCGCGGCTCGTCATGAAATGTAATCACCATTCATATCTAATATCCATATTGATTCTGCAAATTAAAACAATTTTTTCACGTCAAATGACTATATTTTTCGATTGATAATCATGACTGGTTGATCAAAACATTTCACATAAAATTATAATTTTTTCGCACTAAAAGTAGTTGCAATAACAATTGATTATATATATATATATATATAAAGATGCAGAACGAAAACATTTCCTGTGTGTATATATACGTGTATATATATATTGATGGAGAAGATGCAGATGAATATATATATACTGATGAACAGTGACGGATCCAGAAAATTTCATAAGGGGGACAAAATTTTATACTAAACTTTAATTATTAAATAATATAATTAATTAATTAATTAAAAATAATAATTTTATTAATAAAATAATTACTAAATGTATATAACAAAAATTTATTCAAGTTTAATTATTTATATTTTTAGTTGAGTTTAAATTTAATTTTCATGTATATATAAATATAAAGTGAGTCGGTTTGCTAGCCTTACAAACTCTAATAGTTTGAGCTCGAGTTTGATTCGTTTATCGAAAGACTCACCATTGGGCTTAATCTCTGTATAAATTTTCTTAGAAAATTCAAAAATTTACAATAATTAACAAATAATTTAATTAATATAACATAATCGACAAAACAAAGAGTTTAATAAAAAATGAAAAAAACAATTTAACTAATGCAATAGTTAGTAAAAAAATAGGGTTTTAAAAAAAGTAAATAGAGAATACAAGATTTTATATTTTGAAAGTCCAACTGTTTAAAGCAAATTTATGTCCAGAGATCATTAAAAAGCACACAACTATTAAAAATAATGTCACTGATAAAATACTATACCTTTACCATTAAGCTAAATACCATTTATTGTTTAGTTGCACAGTTTTTGTATACATATTAGAATTTAAGGAGAGGCATATCTAGATTTCAAAAAAAAATTATATAATTTTTTTTCGGAATTCCCGGGCCAAGGGGGGCGGGTGCCACCCCCCCCCCCCCCCGATCCACCACTGAGATGAATAGATGTTTGTAGAAGTGTATATATATGTGTGTGTGTGACTGTGAAGAAGATGTAGCTGATCAGAAATAGGGGTTTACATGCTTGTTTCACCGCCAACAATTATAGAATCATTGATCATGTGTTCGTCTTCCATCTCTCTCTCTCTGATATTACATTCTTGATCTTCTTTGAATGAGTGGAAACGGTTTTCAAAACCTAAATATATAGAATACGAGTTTATCACTCCCTTAAATTTAGGCACATTTAGCATAAATTATTTAGCAAAAGACACTATTGCCCTTATTAACTATTTTCAGCTTTTGTTTTTTTTTTTACCCGTTTTCATTCTGTCCGTTCATATCTTTCATCTCATGGCCACAAACCGTTCTAATATTTGTATAGCAAGCACGGTTTGTAGTCGAGTCCTTCTCGAGTTTACGACTCAAACAAAAAAATATTGGTTCCTCATTGGTGCCACTTAGTCCTGAGCCCATACAGTTATAATGGGCTAACTAACACGGGCCTGCTACTAATACGGCCCGATACAAATTTGTTAACGGACCTTAGACTCACCAAAGTCCATTTAGAAAATGCTTATGGTTCATCAATTAATTTCATGCTTTTTAATCATTTATGATGTTTGATTACCAAAGATTATATCTAGACGTGCCCAAAAATAACCGAGCCGATTCAAAATACATCCAAATAAAAAATAACCGACTTAATTAGATTCAAAATTAACCTCATGGATTCATAAATTGAAAATTGATAAAAAAAAATTAAACTGAACTGAAAACCGAACGATTTGAATACATGGCTCATTTGAGAATTTCATGAAAATCGGGTCAAATAAAATTCAATAAAAATCAGCAAATCAAATAATAAGTCAATATTGTCTAAAATGTGATAATTTCATAAAACTCAGTTCATGAATAACCAAACAAAAATCGATAAATTTAAAACCAAACCGAACCGAATTCCATCTTTCCGGTTTCATTTTTTATTTTTTGAAAAGTAAATTAATGGGTTGATTTAAAACCAAACCAAACTAACTCACAACCGAACCATGAATAGCCCTAATTATACTTATATCCGGACAGGAGTTAATTTTGACCCTAATCTAATCTGAAGCAAATTGAAGCAATTAATGTGGTTTTGAAGTATAAATTTGAAATAATCAGAGTGATGACACAAGCAGCATGTGCAAGTCAATCAAAATGTCTCCTACCAATGCAAGAAACAGTTGGTGGACTGAATTATAAGCATGTCTTTTGTACTAATTACTGTAGTTAATTGATGCACTAAGTACTGCAATCTGTAATTAATGGTTTTAAACAATTAAATCTCACTTACTGTGCTTGAAGAATTCTATGTATAGAAATACCAAAACTCATAATTAAACCGAATCCTATGCGTATTTATTTATAAATTTGTTCAGAGTTCAAGCCATTGTTATTTGTCAATAACTGTTCCTATTTCTCATATTGGTAATGAAAATCTGTGAAAATTGCTTGTCTGTTTTCTTCTATCTTACAAGCCTAAATGTAAAACTTTTTTATTCATAAACTACTTGTTTTATAATATTTCCTAACAAGGATTTACATCAGGATTTATACAATAAAGGAAATATTTATGTTACATCCATTTTGTTGTGATCTTTCAAGTGTATTGCTCTGTATATTATATGTTGTTTTAACAAAATATTTTAAGCACCTAAAATTTTATTTTGATGATTCATATATTTTTTAAATATTACATCACCTTTTCTAATTATGGTCTGAAACCAGTAAGCGACCAATGTCAACTATTAAGTCACGCTCAAACTGATCTTTCATGTCATGTTTATTTGAAGTTTCAAACTGAAGTATGGTAAAATTAAAATATAAAACTGCATCACTTAGGATGACATAGAAAGTTTAAGTTTAAAGATTCGGTTTGTAAGGTTTTGTGAGGATCCAAGAAAATAAAGGTTTAAAAAGATGTTGGGAGTTTAAAAATTAAAAGAGGGAATTAAAGGAAAGAGACAAGGAAGCATTGGTCACGAGGACTCACTCTGTTCTTTGTGTCCACACTCTCTACCTCATTTCTGTAACTATTATAAGTAGTGGGAACTCTATAATGCATAAATTCCAATTCTAGATTATTTATAGGCCAAGTCTAAGATATTACTATATTTTAGTTCATCAAGATTTAAATTATTTAAATATATTTTTTAATTATACGATTAAGTTTTAATAACTTTTTATGTTAAACTAATAGGGCTGGTCATTTAGGAATTAGAGCTTAATGTTTTCGAGTTAAGAGTTTAAGATTTAGTGTCTAAAAGCATGAGGTTAAAGTTTGAGATTTAGTTTTGGTACATAATTTTGTTTAATTTGGTTGGAGATATAAGAAGATTGAAGTGTTATTGGGTGAAAACTACTTATTAATAATATTATAATGCAAACTAATGACTCATATATTTTATTATATTTATAGTGAATAATTGAGATTAAATCGGGCATTTCTTACATAGTTTACACCAAACTAATGTTTAATCTTATATGTCAACTGTGTTAATCCAACAATTGAAATTAGAGATCACATTCGGATGCAAATTACTCAAATGTCTAACCATTCGAATGGATATAATGTTGGGACAAACGGGTAGAATGTTGTGGACCCGATAAAATGTTAGGTCAAATGGGTAGAATGTTACAGGCTCTGTGGTGGAACTTTAAAGCCACGTGGCAAATTATCAGTGATCTACGATTGTGTTTGGTTCAAACAGTTTGGACACTACGCACCTTTTGAATTAGAATGCACCTCTTAAAATTAGTTAGTAATTTTTACCGCAACAGTTATTTTCAATTGAGTAATCCCATGTATAAGATTGATAGGAATATAGTAAATATGGATTGATTATTAACAATTAAATTTTAAATGGTTAAGTAAGAATATAAATTTATGATTGTGACTAATTTTGTCTGTGATAGGTCACTTCAATTTCTAAACTAATTTGTATATGAGTGTTCTGTAAAAAAATAGATTCAATTGCAAGCCTACTCAATACCATTGCAAATGTTATCAATATATATTTCCCTGTAAACAAAAGTTAATTTAGCAATAGATTGGGACAATTATTTTAATGATGTATCTGCAAAGTACTAATTTGCAGTAACAAATTAAAAACAGGACAAGGAACACAATTCAAAACCCCTTCTGAACTATATCATTAAAAGGCTAAATATATATAGTTTTAGAAAAAATAATTCAATAAGAAAACCCACTAAACCAAACCAAACCAGATCAGAACCAGGACCAGAGTCACTGTATATATATATATATATTATACACCCACAGAGAAAATGCCTCTGAAACATAACAAATTGTCTCTAAATACAAGAAAGCAGAGCTACATGGAGGAGAAGTGGAAGCCATCGAAGAAGGAGAGCTCTGTTTCTTGTTCTTCATCATCAAAACCACCATTCATGACCCGAAGCTCCTCTACAAAGACCACTGCTTGCTCCAAATCTCCTCTACTCATTAGGAGCTCTTCAACAAGGTCATCGTCTTCAAACAACAAGTGCCCTCTCTCCCACAAGACATCAACTCCATCGTCGTCTTCGTCGTGCTCCATAGGCAAGAAATGCAGCAACCTGGCCAAGGAGCAGAAGACGAAGCTCTACATCATGAAACGCTGCGTCGCAATGCTCATGTGCTGGCACAAACACAGTGATTCATGAAATCATTCACAAATTTAGAGTAATTATAGATATTGCTTTCTCTTTTGTTCATCATCTTCTTCATCAGAGTTCATCTAGACCAAGCTGTAATTATCATAACCAGATTCAGGACATTATGTTAAGAGATTTTGTAGCACCAGCACATGGTTTTTTTTCAAAATGTTCTTAATTTTTACATCTCTTTTTGTGCTTGATGTGAGAGATATTATTCCCTATAGGTTTGTTGGAACTATCAATCAATTATTTATGAATATAAAAAGGCATTGTTATTTGAAGAAATGTGGATCTGCATTGGGAATGCAAACCACATTTTCTCACTTTGAGAGAAGAGAAGGTTCAAAAACTAAGTTTCAGTTTCACTACACTCTCAGTTACAAATTGACTCTAAAGATCACAACTTTGTGACTCTCTTTTATATCTGTACTCAGTAATGTGTAATTGGGTTTGTAGAATGGATCTCAGTCTCAAAAGGGTAGTTGCAAAATTTCAGCTTTTTAGTTTTGACAGGAGAGAGCATCTCTGTTCCTTCTTCCTAGAATGGCTATCTTCTTATTGTTCCACACAGTAACATCAGTGACAGTAGTAATGCTACTGTTTTAGGAATCATGAAACTGTTGGAAAGTTTCTTCTACAGTAGATTGTCTGAGTTTCATGATTCAATCCCTTCCTCTTTACATATCCTTGTTCTATTTTCTGAAATCACAGCTAATGAAATGAACACAACAAGTTGATAAGGACATGTGCAAGATTGACCCTATTGAGCTTAGGGCCCCTCCCTAGTCTGCTCAGCTAGCTGCCTGCTAAAAGTCTCTCATTCATGATTCATTCTTGTTTCCAAATGAAGACCTCTTATTTTTTCACACATGTGCTCCTACATACATTACCTCCCTCACCATCACACACTGTTTTTTTGGGGGGAAATAGTGAAATATTCTATCACCTTTCAAATTCTTGAAATTGGAGGAAGAGGAGGCCCCTACACAGACAATGAGACAATGGTTGCACATTATTGATAAGTAATGACTGGAGGGGAGGGGCCTTGTTCAGAAATAAAGCTAATGAAGAGCCAAACAATAAGATCAGAGGTCAGACGATGGTGATCGTTTCTAAGATAGGAACCCATCGACCCAGAGGTTGACCATAAATCGCTCCAATCCCAATTGGCAAACACTTTAGACATAAATGACAATCAGAATGATTCAGATGAAGTTATCATCATCATATCCAAATACTACTGGTAATGTTGAGACTAACTTGTGATTCTGGAATAAATTAAAACATAATACTGAAACTTAAACTAGAACAAAACATGATAGGGAATTATTGGTCATTAGGGTATTGGAAGGATAATGAGGACCCATAACCAAGAGGTATGGGCATAACATACCAGGTTGTTGATGGTGGAGTCGCGCACGTTGCTTAAATTCGAATTGGGTCACTCAGTGATCTTCTTGGATGTCCCGATCTCTGCCCATCCGCCTCGTCTGGTTCCATGCCCGTCTTTCCTTTTTTCTTTTCACAAATTACCAGAATGCAAAAGGGACCCTCCTCTCTGCTGGTACACACGAGTGGGGAGTTTCTCGTCAGCATTGCATTGCTGAGTGAGGAACAATAATTCATTCCACAATGTCAATTGCATTGCATAACATATCACAGTAAAATTTTAATTGTATGGATACAAGAACACCACCGTAGCAGGAGATATAGCGCGACGCATACTAGCAGTCGCTATACCATGTCTGAACCATCTGATTCAGTTTCCTGCTTTCCATGACATCCTGACCCACCCACCTGAAACTTGCACACGGGACAAGTGCCTTGCTGTCGTAGCCACGAAACTGCAAGTAAGCATATCGTACAAATCAATGGAAAGAATGAAAATACAGCTGACAATCTTATAGATGTGTTATGATCAACTAGCATTTGAAGTCAGTTTCATTTGGTGTCAAGAAACTATGTACAAGCTCCAAAGTGTCAACTTGCTCCAAGCAAATGCTGCATTTCAGATCTGCACTTGTTCGCGACCTGCCTTGTCTACGCGTATTTTACGAATCTTGGAGGTTTCTGTCACGTGTCACGAAAACCAGGAGACATTTCACATGTTTGGTAATTCGCCAAAATAAATTTACTCGAACGATGACCAACTGAATGCTCTGATCCGGTAAATAGAGGTAATAACCACACCACACGTACACATTCAGAAAAGGAAAAAAGATAAGCTGTGCAGAAGCTGGAGAAAGTGACTCTCCTTGCTCCACAGATCCATCACTGTGTGTAAAAACCAAGTCATATCATTATCACCTCACACATAAAGACAACTCATTTTCACTCAACCTAGCAAGTATCAACTTCAAGACAACAGGAATTGATAATCACCTATCTTATAGTAAAATTACTGCCATCAGCCTGTGTCATGAATCTTTCAGGTACCACAAGTTACATTTACAGCATAATAAAAAAAACACATAAATTTTGTAGAGTAAATGTGAAGCTAACATATATATAAACATGCCCAAAATAAACACAATTTCTCAGAAGTGAAAAAAAGGGTGATAACATATCAAATAATCCATTCCTGATCCATCCCATTGCTTATAATCATACTAAAAAAGCAATTTGAAAGCCTAATTTGCCTCAACAGCGAACTCTATTTGACGAAATAGAAATTAAAAAATGAGACAAAGTGAAGATCGGAAGTGCATTTTGTCGGTATCCTCAAACACTGAGAGGGTGGTTGGATTAGGTTGAGGTTGAGGTTGAAGTACCTGCTTTGAGTCGACGAGGAACTAGATTGTTGGATCTGCTGTTGCAGTGGGGAAGAATGTTTTAGTAATTTAACTACAGTTTTATATGTAACTGCTGCTTTTATATGACTATGACCATAAATACAGTGGTGATAATTTCTGTTCACTGCATGCTCGGTTTGCAGTGTTGTAAATGGCGGCTGTCATGACCGTCATGGCCCTGAAAACTACACGGTGCTACACCGTAGCGCCGTAGCGTTTTGAACGCTTTGATCCGATTTTGTAACTTGTAGCACAATATGTACTTTTTAATTACATATATAAATTAATTTATATTAAAAATACAAAAATGGAAATCCGTCATGGCCCCAAAGGCCCATGTGACCCTGTCCGTCATCATAGTCGTGCGCCATCTACAACTTAGGTTAAATGTAGGGAAAATACAATTTAGTACACCTAATTATACCATTTTAACATTTTGATACCCGAATTTTTTTTTCTTTTTTAGTATCCTAACTATTATTTTGGAACAACCTAATCCTAAAATAAGTAAAACATTTGTCTGGTCCGGTCTAGATGGTCAATTGGTTAGATGAAGTAGATTGAAAAGACTTAAGTAACTTAATTATCCTTTTAATTTTCAAATGAATGTCATTTATCATTTCTCTCTCATCCCTCCCTCACCTCAAACACCCTGCTCACCGAGCTACTACTTAAACACCTTCCACTACTTTTTTTTTCTTGCTCTTTCTTTCCCAAATTTTCTCGAGAAAATTTGGTAAATGACATTACTTCTCCGACGACTACGACTTGGGTCCACACTGGAACAAGGATTTGGGTGCACAAATAATGAGCTCTAGCGAGAACAAGCTCCGACTACTTATGTGACGGAGGAGTCGCATGAGAAAGCTCAGGTCCTCACATCGATCACCTGAGAGTCTCTTCTGGTTCGATCCTATTATTTTTTATCGGATCAGGTTAGACCAAATAATTTAGATTTGAGTCGGCCCAATTATAGTTTTCTCAATTGGGTCGATTCCCTTGATTAAATCATGTTTAATTTCGGTTCAACGAGAGACAATTTATGTATTTTACGTATTTTAGGGGCAAGTTGCCCCAAAATGATAGTTAAGACATTATAAAGAGAGAAAAAATAGCTAGGTTATCAAATTGTGAAATTGGTATAATTACATATACTAAACTATCATTTTCCCTTAAATTTAACAGAAATGGTTTGTAAAAAGTCCGAAATCTCTGAGTTTAATTTCAAATAGTATAATTATTTGATATATATGAAATGACTTTTTAACCCTCTACTGTTAAAAACTTTTATCTCATAATTAAATGGTATAATAGTCTTTTACAAATAAAGAGAACTAAAAATTTGAATACAAATGGTAAATCGATATTTTACCCTCCCTCTCCCTCTCCCTCACACCATACACCTCTTTCTCTTCAGTCGTTCATGTTCTAAAGGAGACTCTCTCCATCTTTTTCTTCAACTAGCAGGTTCACTGGCTTATATCAACATGGCCATTAACATCGTCAAAACCTCCATTTTTGAAAACCCGCCTCAAAATTTCAATAATTATTTCTCTTGATTATGCAATTATGGATTCTAATTAGTCTTAGGCAAAAAAATATGAGATGCAAACAATTAAAAAAGAAAATTAGGCAAAACTAATTCTATTAGGACAAAAAATCGAAGAAGAGAAGATAGGAAAAAACCAAAGCCCTAAAATCAGTATATACACAGAAATTTCTACAAAAATTAAAAGAAAAAACTTAAAATCGAGTATAAATACAAAATTAAAAATAAAAACCTAGCCCTCGCAGTTGTAAAGATGTAAGACGCACAATCATTACTGAACAAAATAATGTCTTAGTTCGTATTTGAATCACTTGTATACATACTGAATATGGATAATTTCAGGTGGATACACTTACATATTGTTGTTTTTATCTAAATTTTTTTTTTCAGCTGACTACGCCTAAGATGTGCAAACTTTTCACTTTTCACTTTTCACTTTCCGTCCTATTTTGTTAGTTTTTAACTTTTTTTCATGTGAAATGACTAAAATGCCCTTAACTATTCATTTAATTTTTAAACTATGCCACTCTCACCCGTGATTGAATAAAAAATTGATTTATTTTAAAATAAAAGTTAGGGATAATTTCAGGTGACTACACCTATATATTGCTATTTTTCACCTGAGTATACCTAGAATTTTTTTTCCAGTTGACTACGCCTAGAATGTGCAAAATTTTCACTTTGCACTTTCCGTCCAATTCTGTTAATTTTAAACGTTTGTTCATGTGAAATGACTAAAATGTCCTTAAAATTAAAACAATTATTATAATTTGATTGAAAAGACTAAAATGCCCTCACCTATTCATCTAATTTTCAAAGACATGCCACTCACTCTCTTTCTCATTTCATTCATCCTCTCTCTCCCTCTCACACACCGATTCTCACATCAATTTATGAGGATGTGACACGACGTCGTTGCGGTGGTTCGGGAGTGGCACGACGGCGACGACGGTGATTGAGTGGTGGAGATGGGAGGTGGGTTCGACGGGGACGGTGGAGACGAACTTGATGGTTACGGTGGAGATGGAGAGTAGTCGAGCTCTCTCCAATCGTCGGCTATTAGTTATATTCACTTACCATAACATCACAGCTGAGGATAGAGAGAGCTTTAAGTAGGAGATACTTCCGGCAGCTGCTGCTATGTCTCCTTCCTCGTCAAGTAGCTCAAATATGTATTTTGAGAAAACAAATACAGGGGTCAAAATTGATGACCCATTATCGTTGTAAATAGATATCCAGCATGTGGTAATGTTTAGCTCCAAATGCTTGGCCACACAGAGTTTCAGTGGCACTTGACATGCCCAACTGCAACATGAAACAACATTTATAACTACTCAACGGTGTAATCGTCTTTGCGTGTGCTGAACTGAAGTGTCCTATATACATCACTAAGACCTTTCAAGATTCTTCATTATAATTTTCCCTAAAACACTAATGGCATTAACAGCACTTGAGAGCGATAATGTGCCAAATAAATAGGAGATTCAAATAGTGCAAGAACCTATATACATAGATTTAACTATTAGTAAACAAATTATAATTTAGTCTTCCATCTATCTCTCATGTGAAATCTCTTTGTTATTAGTTAGAGATATTTGAGGTCATGTTGACTATTATCTCTAACTTACTTTATTCACTCTTATATAAATACCAAGGCACTATCAAATACAAAATACACAATTCCATTCACAAAACATTACATTTACATGGTATCAGCCTAAACCTTTCAGGTCCTTTTCTCTTTTTTTCTCATGGCATTATCAGATTCTCAACTCCCCAATCCATATGTTTCCACTCAACCCTTTATCAATATTCATCTCTCAAATATAATCAAACTTACTCCTACTAATTATATAAATTGGAAACTACAAATTCAAGCCACCCTTGAAGGATATGATCTCTTCAAGTTTGTGGACGGCTCTTACCCAATGCCTGCTGCAACTATACTCACTAGCGATACACCTCCACAATCTGTCAGAAATCCGATGTACCTTTCATGGAAGCGTCAGGGTCGTCTGTTATATGGTGCAATCCTCGGCACTCTTTCTACTAATGTTGCTTCTTTGGTGACACAAACAGGTTATTCACGCGAGATATGGGATCTCTTGCAACGCACGTATGCCAGAGCCTCTCGAGGTCATATTAAACAATTAAAAGAGAAGCTTCGTTCTGCTTCAAAGGGCTCGCTCTCTATCTCTGACTACATGCACTCACTCAAAGGGACGGCAGACCTTCTTGCCTCTATTAATTCTCCAATTGATCCTGAAGATCTTACTGATCATGTTCTACATGGGCTTGACGATACATATAGACCTGTTATTGATGGCGTTAATGCAAGAGACACACCTATCTCGTTTGATGAACTTCATGAAAAATTGATTAATCATGAACTATGTCTCAAGTTACACATCGCTCTCCACCCCGGCCACAGCATTGAATGTTGAATCACGCCCGAGCAAACAAAAGCAGCGTCCATTTGGTTTCCAGCAACCATGGCCTCATCATGCTTCGTCAAATAATGCCTCACAGTCATCACCCAACAACACCACCAATCCTTCCACTACATGCAAACCGTTCAAAGGTCGCTGTCAATGGTGCAAACAACAAGGACATGTTCTAACTCAATGCTCGATCTTCAGGTCCCAACATCCAAACCTTACCCTTCCTCACTCAGCTCGTTTCCCTGCACCTGCCTCGCCTCAACCTCAAGCTCATCCACTCACTACTACCTCCAAGGATCCGTCATGGCTTGTTGATAGTGGGGCATCTCACCATGTTACGCATGATTTTGACAACCTAGCTCTACATCAACCTTATAATGGTCCTGATGCTTTGTTTATGGGTGACGGTAAAGGTTTACACATTACTCACACTGGATCTCTTAAGCTTATTCGTTTTCCTTTATCAAATGTGCTTTGTGTTCCTTCCATGTCTAAAAACATAGTCTATGTCTCTCAATTCACCAAACAAAATAATTCTGCCATTGAATTCTTACCCGATTGTTTTCTTGTGAAGGATATCCACACGGGGAGCACACTGCTTAAAGGTCCTTGTGTTGATGGAGTTTATGTCTGGCCTTCTGCTCCACCAACCAATAATCATCTCCACCTTTCATCATCTGCCGTTTGGCACCATAAACTCGGCCACCCTTCGTCAGAGGTTTACAAATTCATCCAGAAGCAATTTAACCTAAATGCTTCAAAATTCTTACAGTCAGATTGTACGTCATGTCAAATAAACAAGAGTCATAAGTTTCCTTTCTCTGATTCTAGTATTATTTCTACGTATCCTCTAGAAATTATTTATTCAGATGTTTGGACTTCTCCTGTCATATCTTATGATGGTCTTCGTTATTATTGCATATTTGTGGACCATTTTACACGATATGTATGGTTTTATCCTCTCAAAAGAAAGTCTGACACTCGTGCCATGTTCATCAAGTTTAAGGCTTTGGTTGAAAACTTTTTCAAGCTCAAAATTAAAATTTTATTCTCTGTTAATGGGGGTGAATATGATGCACTCAATGCTTTTCTCAGTGATCACGGTATTAGCAGATTCACCTCTCCTCCACACACACCAGAACACAATGGGCTCTCAGAACGTCGCCACCGACACATTGTTGAAACTGGATTGTCCTTACTCACCTATTCTGGTATGCCGCTTGACCATTGGCCTCATGCTTTCACTACTGCGGTATATCTCATCAATCGTCTTCCAACATCTATCCTTAATTATGCTTCCCCATACTTTAAAATCCTTCAGAAACAACCTAATTATGATAAGCTTAAGAGTTTTGGTTGTATGTGTTTTCCTTGGCTTAAACCATATGCTAATCATAAACTTGCTCCGAGATCTATTATATGTGTTTTTGTAGGTTACTCGTCAACTCCAAGTGCGTACCAATGCCTTGACCCAACAACAAAACGTGTTTACACGTCCCGCCATGTACGTTTCCTTGAAGCCGAGTATCCAAACCGTAGCTTTACAAAATCTCCCAATGACCCAAATGTTGGGATTTGTGCCCTAGCACAATGTATTTTCAATCTAATCTTGTAATAAAGATTATTCGTTGAATAAAAATCGGCATTCATATTACTAAGTGTTGTAGTAATATCTTAAGTATGATTTGATTTGTATCATTGATGTGTCAACACATAATAGTAGATCTACAGATCAGATAAAATCTTACTTAAGCAGTCCCCGATCAGAATAGCTTCATAAGAAGCGATCGGTATGAGGTTAACTCCAAATGATCACGCTCTACTGATCATGGCCAGAAGGGGGCCAGAGTTAGGTCATAGTATCACCAGTCAGGGGTGATATAGGACGACCCGAATCATGAGTATGTTACATAGACACAGTCATGAACATACTCATATGTCGGATCATGAAATCACATCCTCAGACCGAAGGACCATTGAGGTCAATATGTAATGAGTGACGAGTTTGACTCAGTCTAACGTCTCCTGTAAAAGGGTTACAATAACGGCTGTGATTGGCTCGATCACAAGTTACATAAGTTGACTAGATGGATCGCTGAAGGATTTATCCCTCATACGGACGTGTGAGCAGATATCAGTTTAGGCCACTTGATGAGTACAACTGAAACACAATAGCATGGCCATGCAGACGATACGTAGTATCAGTTATAATTCAGTTAACTCAGAATCAAGAAACAGGACAATAGAACGAGGATGACTTGTCTATGCCTCGTGGTTGTCAAAGATATCAAGAGGATAAAAGGATAGATTCATGAACAACAAGGTTAAGTCGAAATCTCGATAATCACAAGCGTTGGGTAATCATGATGTCTTGCTAGAGGCCACTCATGATGGAAAGGGTAAAATGGTAATTTTACCAGTCCGCCGACGTGTCGTGAGCCTAAAGGGTCACACACTTTAGGTTGAGTAAAACAGATGGATTCATATGGAGGAATCATGAGAGAGCAAAATCCGGTTTTGGATTAAACCGGTTTAGACCAATTTTCGGTTTAGGATTAAACCGGAATCAAGAACGGTTTAGCAAGACTAATTAATTATAATCTAATTAAATAGATTTAATTAAATTAGCTAAACTGGGCCTAGCCAGAATGGGCTAAGCCAGAATGGGCTTCTCTACACAGTTAATTAAAAGTTTTGGGCTTTAAGCCCATTAAAGCCTTTAATTAATTAAAAGCCCAATTAAGGTCGATAAAAGGGAAATTTTCAGATCTGAAAATTACACGATTATTTTGAAAACCCTAGCCGTCTTCTCTCTCTCTCTCTAGCCAGTTTCGGCCGGCCCCCTCCCCTCCCCGTGCTCCGTCCGTTTTGCTTGCTTCGATCTTCTAGCAAGGTTCGTTGCAAGTATCCGTTGGATTGCTCTTCCTGTGTGGACGATCTTTAGAGGTTACTAAATCCAATTTAGTAACAAGGAGATTTTTGATTCAAGGTAAACTTAAATTTTAATCTAGTCTAGATCTCATGATCAATTCATGATCATGCAAGATCCATATAAATCATGGAACTTTGAGGTTAAATTTCTTGTATGGGCATGAAATTAATTGTCTGGAACCCTCAAATAATTCCTTCACCAAAATTGTCTCCAGATGAATGGACTCATATGCCACTTCCCATTGTTCAACCCATCACTCGCGTCGATCCATTAACATCTCCATCCTTAGTACTACCTTCTCCCCCTCCTTCTCCCATCATTAACCAATCAACACCTCCTCCTACAATCAATAACCAACCACCTCCCCCTCCCCCTTCCGCCAATAACCAACCACCACCACCCCCTCCCATCAATAACCATCCACCTCCCCTTCCCATCAATAACCAACCAGCTAATATCCCTACTCGTGGGGTTATTACTCGGTCCAAAAATAATATCTCAAAACCAATACATAAGCTGAACCTTTTCACTCATACTGCTACTCTACTAGAACCCCGAACTATTACCCAAGCCTTAAAAAATCCTCAGTGGCGAGCTACAATGCAACAAGAATATGATGCTCTTCATAGCAACCAAACATGGGAACTGGTTTCGGCATCACCTAAACAAAATTTGGTAGGTTGCAAATAGGTCTTCCGCATTAAACAAAAATCTGATGGCTTAATTGATCGTTATAAGGCACGACTTGTCGCCAAAGGTTTTAATCAACGGCCAGGTTGGGACTTTAATGAAACATTTAGTCTAGTTGTCAAGCCTGTAACAATCCGTATTGTTCTCACTTTGGCTGTTCATCGTGGGTGGTCTCTCAAGCAACTTGATATTAATAATGCTTTCCTTCAAGGCACTCTACATGATGAAGTTTACATAGCACAACCACCGGGGTTTGTTGATAACAATTATCCCCATCATGTTTGTAAGCTCAAAAAGGCTATTTATGGACTCAAACAGGCACCAAGGGCATGGTATAATGAGCTTTGTAGATATCTTCTTTCACTCGGTTTCACAAGCTCAATAGCCGATGCTTCATTATTCATTTATCATCATGCTCAAACAACTATTTTCTTGTTAGTGTATGTTGATGACATAATAGTCACAGGTAACACCTCCACTGCCATTGACGGTCTCATCACCAAGCTTGCAAACAAATTCTCTCTTAAAGATCTTGGCAACCTTAGTTATTTTCTGGGTGTTGAGGTACTCTATAATTCTGATGGTATTTTTCTCAATCAACGCAAATATGTTACTGATTTGCTTCTTAAGGCTGAAATGGATGGTGCCAAGGCCGTCTCAACACCATTGTCTGCCTCTGTTACACTTATGCGTGATGGTGGTTCACCATTACCATGTCCGACAGATTATCGTGCATTGGTTGGTAGTCTTCAGTACTTAAGCATAACACGCCCTGATATTGCTTTCAGTGTAAATAAATTGTCTCAGTTTATGCAAGCTCCTACAAGTGATCGCTGGAATGCTTTGAAACGTGTGCTTCGGTACCTTGCTGGTTCTCTTCACTATGGTATTCATGTCTCCAAGTCAGCTCCCCTTGTTGTTCATGCATTCTCAGATGCAAATTGGGCCGGAGACAAAAACGACTATGTCTCCACCATGGGTTATCTTCTTTATCTTGGCTCAACTCCTATTTCATGGAGTTCAAGAAAACAACGTTCGGTCGCTCGTTCTTCAACAGAGGCTGAATACAAAGCATTGGCAGATACCGCAGCTGAACTAATGTGGGTTCTCTCTCTCTTTAAAGAGCTCGACCATATCCAACAACAGTCTCCAGTCATTTATTGTGACAATCTTGGTGCCACCTGCCTGAGTTCGAATCCTGTCTTCCACTCTCGGATGAAGCATATTGCTCTAGCTTATCATTTTGTTCGTGAACAAGTTCGACAGGGTACATTCAGGGTCACGCACGTTTCTACTAATGATCAGCTGGCAAACATTCTTACTAAGCCATTAATGCGTCAACGGTTTGATTTTCTACTTAGCAAGTTGAATCTCACTAACCGGTTGATCAACTTGAGGGGGAATATTAGTAAACAAATTATGATTTAGTCTTCCATCTATCTTTCATGTGAAATCTCTTTGTTATTAGTTAGAGATATTTGAGGTCATGTTGACTATTATCTCTAACTTACTTTACTCACTCTTGTATAAATACTAAGGCACTATCAAATACAAAATACACAATTCCATTCACAAAACATTACATTTACATAGATTTAACTGCTCTAAACCAAATTACACTCAAAACTCAAGTCAAGTTAGGAATCAAATGAAGTCCATTGCGAAAAACTATAAAAAAAAATCGAATCTTGATACTTGCCTGCATGCAGTAAACTCTAAATTCTACTAATTTGCAGAAGTAAAGCTTGAAAAAAAAATTGATTCAATCCCCGTCGAACCCACCTCCCATCTCCACCACTCAATCGCCATCGTCGCCGTCGTGCCACTCCCGGACCACCGCGACGACACCATGTCACATCCCCATAAATTGATGTGTGAATCGGTGTGAGAGAGGGAGAGGGAGGATGAATAAAATGAGAAAGAGAGTGAGTGGCATGTATTTGAAAATTAGATTAATAGGTAAGGGCATTTTAGTCTTTTCAATCCAATTATAATAACTGTTTTATCCTTAAGGGCATTTTAGTCATTTCACATGAAAAGCGTTAAAAACTAACAGAATTGGACGGAAAGTGCAAAGTGAAAATTTTGCACATACTAGGCATAGTCAGCTGAAAAAAATTCTAGGTGTACCAGGTGAAAAACAACAATATCTAGGTGTAGGCACGTGGAATTATCCCTAAAAACTATCTTCATTTCTGCAAAATTTACTTATCACCTTCGCTCCCATGAATGCGTGAGAAGAGCATCGCCGGTGGGCCGGAATCCACGATGGAGTTGGAGCGATTTCAACCTCCGCCGAGAAGAAGCACATCGCCGAGAAGCGCCGAGAGGCCAAGACGGTTGCCATGTCAGTCGGAGAGTCCGAGAAGGTGTGGTCGGCCGAAGAGTGAAGAAGCTCGCTCATGGACGACTCACTTGCTGCCTAAAGGTGCTGTATGGAGCCGGACCCGGGCTCTGCGGCGATGGAGTTGGAAAGCAGCGAAGGAGGTGGAAGAGGAGGCGCGCGAGGCAGCGCGTGGAGGAATGCGGCGGAGCGTGGAGGTCACACGCAGAGGAGGAGGACGACCAGATTTATGCCATCGGGCCGGAAATATCCTCCTGATGCCTCATGTGCTGGAGGACATGCTTGAAACTGCTCGAAAGACGTTAAATCGAGATCGCCGGAAATTGCTCTGTATTTGGAGCTCCGGCTGGTCCTCCTGGTGCAGAGTCCGAATCGTAGCATACCCCATTACCAGGTCGATCCCGCCGGAGCTCTCAGAGTTCCCGAATCTCACCAACGACATGTACCTCGACCGGAACATGCTCACCAGGCCGATCCCGGAGTCGTTTGGGAGGTTCGCCGAAGCTCAGGCGTCGTGGATCAACCTCTCCGACAACCGGCTCACCGGAAAAATCCCGACCTCGTTCGGGAACAACATGGACTTTTATTAAGAAGAGAGGGAGAGGAGTGGGAGAGGGAAAAGAGAGAGGGTGGCATTTGTTTGAAAATTAAATAAATATGTGAGGACATTTTAGTCTTTTCAATCCAATGACAATAACTTTTTAAACCTTGAGGGCATTTAAGTCATTTCAGATGAAAAAAACGTTAAAAACTAACAGAATTGGACGGAAAGTGCAAGGTGAAAATTTTGCACATTCTAGGCGTAGTGTGACGACCCGAGAGCTTCCCCTTAGCTTTTCGCGGTACGTCCGGCACTTAGGTGATTAGCACTACTCCTGCACGACCTAAGTCAGCCTTGATCCTACACGAAACAATGTAAGAACAAGAGGAAAGCAAGAAAACCCGAAAGAGAGGGAAGGAAACTTGAGAACACGAGAGAAAGATGTGTAAGAGCTCTTTGTATTACACGTGGATGTGTTTACAATGCTTCAGTGGTTTGGCCAAATGACACCACCCCTATTTATACTAGTTCTCTACCCGAATGGACGGTTAGGATTAATTTTTACATGTCACTATAGACGGCTAGGATTGAGCCTCTAGATTTCTCTACAAAAATATCCTAAATAAAATATTCATACTTATCTAAATATCTTGGGTAGCTTGCTTGGCAAGTTTCGGGCAATTTGGGCAATTCGGGCGGGAAGAATCTAGAGAACTCTCCAAAATTCATGTGAGTTTGGGCCAATTGGCTTGGGCCATTTTAGGCCCATTAGCTTGGGCTGCTACAGTAGTCAGCTGAAAACAAAAATTTAGGTGTACCCAGGTGAAAAACATCAATATCTAGGTGTAGCCACCTGGAATTATCCCCACTAAATATTCAATCCGAAAATTCAATAAACCGACACCGTTTTTGCTCGTCTTCAACTTGGGTGCACATATTTGATGTTCAAAATGAGTTGTACAAATCGGGTCGTGCTACATAACTAAAAACTCAAGTTTATTAATTGAGTTTGACTATTCTCTTTATTCATTTTATTTCACGCAGGACTTTATATTCTTGATAGTCCCCCTCACGTATATTCTACACGTGAGCCTTTATAACCCACCTACCTCGCGTGGATCATAGTGGGACGTATACTTTGCACGTGGACTTATTTCACTCATTTACATGGGCCACAATATTAGGCTTACAGGGGAGCAGAGCTACAATGAGGCGAGACGGCCGAGACCCATAAGCACAAGCCGAAATCGGTCAGCTCTAATACCATGTTTAACTGGGTTGTAAATATCTAGTCGGGCTCCACAACTTAAAGCTCAAGCTTATTAGTGGGTTTTGACTATTCCCTTTTTATAACCCATTTTAATTTGAATTCTTTTCACGTGGGATTAACTTTACTTCTCCGTCTCATGCTTGTGTATGCGTGGAGTTATATTCATTTTATGATATACCCATGAGCATTTACTTCAACACTCACCCCTTATGGATAGTCTTGTCTACATGTGAGCCATAATATGTCCGAGCTTTCGCATATGAGTCGAAGTCCAAAGGGGCAAGAGGCATAAAAATCCACCAACACATACTCAAATCTGTCCGTTCTGATACAATGTAAAATTGAATTAGGCCGAACTTCACAATTAAAAATTGTGTTGACTCTTTCCTTTGTATTTGACACTTTTAAATACGAGTGTATCAAAATCGAAGGAACATACTTTTAAAGTTTACTAAAGTATAATCTCCCATGTATTCAGCTATCCCAGCTTATCATCTTGTTAACAATTGCAAATTAGACATCACCATGATTGTGTATCAACTGTACATCTTCCTTGTCGGCAAAATGAAATGAAATGACATCAGCATTAAAAGTGTTGAGTTGGGATTGGCCCAAATGTTAAGGCGCACGAAACCCAATCTAGTTGGCCATTTTCTCTATACTAAACTTACCTTTGGCCCATCTACTTCTGCCTCTACCATACTTTCCATAGGTAGACTCCGGAATAAGACTACACTTACTTAACTCACTTGCATTTACTCTTTTGTTCTACATCCTCCAATCAACTGAAATTAGCACAAATTTTATCATAACCCTTTAATATATTTTGGTTAAGATTAATCACATGTTAATGTTATTAAATGTATTTTTATATGTTTGATTTAAGTTTTTTTATGTTATATTACACGATTAAAATCCGAGATAATGTAAATAATAATTTTTATTATATTCAATGACCCATTTTATTAGATTCACAAAAATCATTATATTTTTAATCTAATTATTACATCAGTGTGAAACCTATACATATTCATTATATTTGGAATTCCATGCTCCCTACAAATCTCACACTCACACCGCCTTTGATCTATTAGAGATCAAAGACAGCTTCTAAATATATAATTGGTTGGTTTCTGATGGATGATTTAAGTCAACATAATTAATTCGGTTGCCAGAATTAATTTTTCTGGAGGAAAAACGGTCCTATAATTTACTCTAGTTGTCAAAATTGGGGGCAGTTTTTTGGTCACAGCTTTTATGAATTTGGGCGGGCCATTTAATTGGGGACAATAAAATAAATTGTTAAAAATACCATATTAAGTGTAATTGGTGAACAATATTATTATTTATCAGTTTTATTGGATTTGGGGAAGCATCTTCAAGTTCAAAAATCCCCAAAAACTCTTGTTTTTGCGTGCCATTTTAGCTCTTTAAAAATAGTTGTAGAGGTTGGAACTTGGTTTGGTATTGTAATAAAAAAATAGCAGATCGAGCGGTGTGAATTTGGTTCTCACCGAATTATTATTAATATCTTTGCCCCCACCAAATATTCTTCATGTTTTGAAATATTGCAAGCTTTGTTATTATAAACAGTAAGCTTTAATTTGATGCATATGTATGAAAACTCGATCCTCTTAAACTATTAAATTTATTACACATAAAACTAAGTTTATATGTCTAGTATTGATATTTATAAAGAACTTTTGTTTGGTAGCTACAAATTATTAAGTAGAATAGTATTAGACACTATTAGTAGACACATGAGACAATAGACAAACTTAGCTTGTGACAAAATTAATATTCGCAGCCTCTAATTATGGCCATTCTCTTAAATATATGATTTTTCTTTTACAAAAAAGTGTTACATTTTAGACATTATAAGGTTTAATATTTTTTTTAGTCTATGAATTGATCAGGTATGATTTAATTAATATAAACTTAAATCATTGTGTTGTGTATGTCCTATCAAATTTTGTTTCGTTTATTCGGTGTGATATTAGTTAGTTGTTTAATAACATTATGAATTTTATTTCAAAAAAATATATTTATGATATAATTATCTTTATTTTTTTGAAAAAATAATTTACATAAATATTGTTAATAATCCTTCCCGAATTGATTATCATAACTTAAGAATCTTAGTAAGTGGAGCTTATAACAAAGAGGTCATACAAAACTGAAAACACCAAAATGCTATTTTTATTTTTTTTTGTTAGAAATACAATAAAACACCCATTTTGAAACCAATAGAAATAGATTTCTCTATTTTACAATAATTAAGTACTTCATTTTTTATTTTACTTTGAACGTTGCTATATTATAAATTTTTAGTATTAATCATCTATGATTTGTTATGCATATAATTACTTACTAGTTAACATATATACACTGACCTGTGGAGGAAAATTAAAATACTAACTTATTTAATATAAATAAATGAGCCAAAGTAGATGTAAGAGTAATTTCATAATGAATAACGATTCAAAACTTATTTAAATTGATACACGTCCACACTAATTTATTTAGTAATCATAAAATTATTCATTTTTAATGATAATTATAAATAACTTGATTTTGACTAAATCTAAAATAATCAAAATTAAGATCACGATAAAATTATATTTCAAGCTTATAAAAATGAGTTAATTTAAACTAAAAAGAAATGATAATGGGTTCACCACTCAAAAATCCAAAATCCCAAATTAAGATAATTACCCAAAAACATATAAAACAGTATCGAAATAAATAAAAAATAAAAAGTTGAAAAATGAAATTTGAAAGAGAAGACAGGTAAATTACCAGATTTACCTGTTGCTGTTGTTGCAATCTTGTACTGAATTTTTACCCTTTTAAGGGCAGCGAATCCAAAGGGCTGACGTGTCAGTTTCAGATTCTTGTATTTAAAACAAACACCATAATTTTGTGTACACACCAGTCGGTTATCACTTGGTCAATTACCCCTAAATTTCAGGAATTTACTTTAATTATAATCATAATCAAAATCAATATATGTTCGAAAAAAAACAAAATTAAAAATACTTCTAAAATGCTTCTTCATTCTCATCATCACTGTATTTAATCTCCCTCAACTGGGAACAAAACCCTAAGGGTTCTTGTAAGAACCAATCGCCGCCGGAATCATCTCCACCGTCCGCTCCATCTCCGCCGTCTCTCCGATCACTCCTCGCCCATCTCCACCGTCCGTTTTTCTCTCTCCCTGTTTTCTTGCAACAATCTTTTCATTTTCTGTTTTTTTGCTGATTCAAGGTATTTTTTGCACAGCTGAACATTCTGACCGATCTTTTATGAATTTGTTTGGGTTTGATTGGCTCGTGATTTCATTTCTGTTTAGTGTCTGATCCTGTTTATGTGTTGGTGTAGTTCTCGGTTCTTGACTGGTCGGTGCAGTGGCGGTTCTGGTGATTTTGAAGAGTTGGGTTTGATCAGCATAAAGTTTGGTTTTTCGGGTTGTAAATATGGGTTTTAGCTGTTTTTGATGTTAAAAGTTTTGGTTTTGAGGTGTTGTTAGGGTTTGGGGGTTGAATTTGGTTTGTGGGTGATGATCAATTTGTAGTTTTTGAGGGGGGTTAGGGATCAAGTTCAGTTTTTGATTATAATGTTATCTGAATTGGGGAGGAGGCCGATGTTGGGAGGTAATGATGGATCTTTTGGGGATGATTTGGATACGGAGATTAGTATGTTGCTCCGCGAGCAGCGCAGGCAAGAGGCACATGATCATGAACACGAGCTCAATATGATTAGGAGTGGGTCTGCTCCTCCTACGGTTGAGGGTTCGTTGAATTCTATGGGAGGTTTGTTTGGCGGTGGGGGTGGAATTTCTGCCTCTACCCTTCCGGAGTTTGCTAGGGCCCCGAATGGGCATAGGTTTAACTCTGAGGAGGAGCTTAGGTCTCATCCTGATTATCCTAATTATTATTACACAAATGTGAATCTTAATCCGCGGCTTCCCCAGCCATTGCTGTCCAAGGAGGATTGGAGGTATGCTCAAAGATTGAAAGGAGGCAATTCAACGCTGGGTGGGATTGGAGATAGGAGGAAAGTGAATAGGGTTGATAATGGCGGAAATAGAGCACCGTTTTCCATGCCGCCTGGTTTTGATTCAAGGAAACAAGAGACGGAAGCTGATTTGGAGAAAGTGCATGGTGGCTCTACAGAGTGGGGTGGAGATGGGTTGATTGGGTTGTCAGGATTGGGACTGGGAAGCAAGCAGAAGAGCCTTGCTGAGATTTTTCAGGTGACTTTTACTCTTGTTAGTTTATTAATATACAATTAAGTTATAATCCCACATGTCAACAAGCTTCCTGGTTTTGTCTTATATAGGCTTTAATGGTTGACTATAGTTTGAGCATCAATGTATCCATTGCTCTTGGATTGTCTTATGCAACTGTTATTGGTTCTCATAGATGTTTGACATGTAATATATATCTCATGCAATTCAGTCAAACTGAGTCACTAGATTGGTATACTAAATATTTGCTGATTTAGATGTTGTTGCTTGCCCCCATCATGGAAGGGATTATATCTTGCCGCCATCTGGCATTTTCATGATTTTAAATGCGAATCAGTTACCTGACTGTCAATGTAACAAATGAGCAAAATGTACTCCTAAAAGTCCTATGAGTATGGGAATTGTTCATCTTTCTGAATTCTCAAACATGTGAACAATGCTAAATAGTTGTTTCAGGTAGCCTGGATATTGAAGGGATGAGTTTGTATGGGCACCATTCTTTTATTTTATTCAGCAGACCTAGAAAAAGAAAATATTTGGTGGGTTGGGACGTGCTGTTAAATGCGTAGATGCCAGCTTTATTTGGATGACCCATTAGTGTCTTTCCTTGATCACCCAGTGTGGACATTATATTAATGCAGTTCAGTACTTGGATATTAATATTACGGGAAAAGCTATTTGATTTGGGTGCATAAAATAGTATTGTTTTTGCGAGCTATAAAACTTGTTCTCTTGATCAGTTTCTGATTGTGTTTCTAAAAATTGATTTCTTTTCTGTGAATGTGTTTCTATACAGGATGATTTGGGACGTTCATCTCCTGTTATTGGACACATTTCTCGTCCAGCTAGTCGTAATGCTTTTGATGAAAATGTTGAGAACATGGGTTCTGCTGAAGCTGAGCTTGCTCATTTACGCAATGAATTGACACATGCAGATAGTTTACGGTCTGGGACAAATGGTCAAGGCTCATCTTCAGTTCAAAATATTGGTCCACCTTCTTCATATTCTTATGCTGCAGCTTTAGGCTCTTCATTGTCGAGAAGCACAACTCCTGATCCCCAAGTTGTTGCTAGAGCTCCTAGTCCTTGCTTAACGCCTATCGGAGGGGGAAGAACTGGTACCTCAGAAAAAAGGGGCATCGCCAGTCCTAAATCATTCAGTGGGGTTTCATCTGGCATCAATGACTCTACAGATCTTGCTACTGCTTTATCTGGCATGAACTTGTCCACAAACAGCGTGAGAGATGAAAATAGTCGTTTGACTTCACAGACTGAACATGATATTGAAAATCACCAGAACTATCTTTTTGGTCGTCATGGAGGTCAAAATCAAATGAAACCACCACATGCATTTACGAAGAAGTCTGAATCTGGGCATTTACACATGCCTTCTGGTCATCTCGCTCCAAAGGAATTGTACTCTGATTCAAGTAAGAGTAATGGGAGTGGCTCGGATCTGAAAGGATCACCAACCTCTCTGAATGGCAGTGGAAACTTTCGCCCTCAGTCCCAGCACGTCGATGCTACTAATTCATCATTTCCAAACTATGGTTTGAGTGGATATTCAATGAATCCCACATTGGCATCGATGATGGCAAATCAACTTGGCACTACTAATCTCCCACCTTTATTTGAAAATGTTGCCAATGCATCTGCTATGCAAGTTCCTGGAATGGACTCCAGGATGTTTGGAGGAAGTTTAGTCTCTGCACCCAATGTAACAGGTGCTGCATTTGAATCTCAAAACTTTAGCAGAATGGGGAATCAAATGACAGGAAATGCTCTTCAAGCGCCTGCTGTTGATCCAGCTTATCTTCAGTACCTAAGGTCGTCTGAGTATGCCGCACAACAGCTTGCAGCTGTTAATGACCCTTCTTTGGACAGAAACTACCTAGGTAACTCTTACATGAATTTACTCGAACTGCAGAAGGCTTATTTGGGAGCTTTGCTATCACCTCAAAAATCACAATATGGTGTTCCCATGGGTGGTAAATCTGGCGGTTTAAATCTTCATGGTTTTTATGGAAATCCTTCATTTGGCCTTGGCATGCAATATCCTGGGAGTCCCTTGGCGAGTCCTGTTCTTCCAACCTCCCCAGTTGGACCTGGTAGTCCCATGAGGCACAATGAGCTCAACATGCGCTTCCCTTCGGGAATCAGGAACACGGCAAGGGGTGTCATGGGGCCCTGGCACTTGGACTCTGGTATGGACGAGGGCTTTGCATCCTCGCTGCTGGAAGAGTTCAAGAGCAACAAAACCAAGTGTTTTGAACTTTCTGAAATTGCTGGTCACGTCGTGGAGTTCAGGTATATGCATTTGTTTGGATCTTGCACTCAATAAGGTAATTGTCATCCTTCAGTTGATTTTCTAACTTTACGCCTTCACAATCAGTGCGGATCAATATGGGAGTCGATTCATCCAACAAAAGCTTGAGACAGCAACAGTAGATGAGAAGAACATGGTTTATCAGGAAATCATGCCCCATGCCCTTGCATTGATGACTGATGTGTTTGGAAATTATGTGATTCAGAAGGTATTAACTGTTCTTATTTTGTTTCACATTCGTCTTCATTATGAAGTTTACATGATTAACAACTGATGCTTTAAAGCAGTTTTTTGAGCATGGACTTGCCTCCCAGAGAAGGGAACTAGCTGGAAAGCTTTTTGGTCATGTACTGACACTTAGCCTTCAAATGTATGGCTGTCGAGTAATTCAGAAGGTACCATTAGTTTTGCCACACCTCAAATGCATCTCATGTTTTTTTATCTTCCGTTGATTTGTACCAGAAACAAATTTAGTAATTATATGGATGTTCTATTGTTAACTCGCACTTACCCTATTGTTGGCTGTAATACAATGTATATGATTATCCAGGCGATTGAAGTTGTTGATTTGGACCAAAAGGTTCAGATGGTTGAGGAGCTCGATGGTCATATCATGCGCTGTGTTCGTGATCAAAATGGTAACCATGTAATCCAGAAATGTATTGAATGTGTCCCTGAAGATGCCATTCAATTTATTATCACAACATTCTTTGATCAAGTTGTGACCCTTTCCACTCATCCATATGGATGCCGTGTGATACAGGTTAGAAAACAGTATATTAATATTTTAAGTTTTAATCTCCTTCGTAGACATAAGCAACATCTTTCTTATATCATTTTCTTCATGTCACAGAGAGTGCTGGAGCACTCGGAAGACCCAGATACACTGAGTAAAGTCATGGAAGAGATTTTAGCATCTGTTAGTACGTTAGCACAAGATCAGTATGGAAATTATGTAATTCAGGTTTGTTGCATGATTTCCCAGACTACTGTTAATTGTACTCATTGTCTTGCGTTGTAGATGTGGCTTCATTGTCGTGTGATTATTGGCTTTTGTGCTACAACTTGCTTTAGCCCTATTAGCTTCCAATATTGCCCTGGCTTTTGTGTTCAACTAGTGTTAACTTTCAGAACTACCATGCCATCTTAGTTTTAGTCTTTTGGTTTGGTCATTGATTACAAATGAAAATAACCATACCTGTGTATAGTCCCTTTAAGAGAAAATACTTCTGTCACTGTCACCAGGTGGCCATACACTGCATCCATAGTACAATAGTGATGCTAAAATAAGCTTGAATTTTTGTTTCTTCTGATTCTTTGTCCAACTTATATGATGCATTCTTACAGTATCACTGCGGAATGACTTTCAAATGAAAAACTTTTCTCACCTTATGGGGTTAATATCACTGCCTATCACTTGTTTCTGTGGAATCGACTTATGAGACTAAACATGTACCGGGTATGCATATGGGACAGCGCAGGTACAAATTCACTTTGAATATGGCATAACAATAACATCACCATACAAGCTAAATGTCCTATTTTTTATTCCGTGATACGCCGGTATGGATTTAGCGTGTTTCTTTCTATTCATGGTTTTCAGAATTACAGGCTTGGTATTGTCAGGTATATCTCTTATTATTTTGTGCTTGCTAGTTGACCCCATGCATCACTCACTTGTTAATAGCATGTGCTGGAACATGGAAAGCCGCACGAGCGTTCTACTATAATAAAAGAATTAGCTGGAAGGATTGTCCAAATGAGTCAGCAGAAGTTTGCGTCCAATGTGGTGGAGAAGTGCTTGGCATTTGGCGGCCCTGAGGAACGTCAACTTCTGGTGAATGAAATGCTTGGCACTACAGATGAGAACGAGCCTCTTCAGGTTTGCCAAACCCTTGTGCTTTTCTATTACTGTGGCAAGTGTCTCGATTATATATATGCATATTAATATATTCCTCATTGTTGTTTGGGATGGTAGGCTATGATGAAAGATCAATTTGCAAACTATGTTGTTCAAAAGGTGCTCGAGACTTGCAATGATCAACAACGCGAGCTGATTCTTACTCGAATAAAAGTTCATCTGAACGCGCTGAAGAAGTATACTTATGGAAAGCATATCGTGGCTCGTGTAGAGAAACTTGTTGCCGCTGGAGGTATTTCAAACTCAGCCTCTCTACTATTTAATTCCATTCCATTATCTTGATAACTATCTGAAATATGTGTCTCGAAATTGTAAATGGCAGAGAGGAGAAGTGCTGCTCAGGCTCTGCATGCTGCATAGGTGGCGACCTCGCCCTCTGTACAGCTAACTGAGGGTTAGTCTGAGTCCGAGTCCGAGTTCGAGTCCGGGAGCTTTATTTTGAGTAGGCTCAAAGCAGACAGAGAAGTCACTCACTCACACACGCATAAGGTACATAAAACAGAGCATGTTCAGTTGATGGTGTAAAGAACGATGTAGTTTATATGTTAAGGTGGTGACTGTACAAATGTTGCAACCTGTCTATGTTTAGGTGAGTCTCAGGTTTCTTTTCGTTTTCCAGTGTATGGATTCACCTTTCCCTTTTTATTTATGACTACATTTTTCTTTGAATCCTCTAGTTTTTTTCTTGCATCTATTGCATTTGGAACAGAAGATATATAGAGTGGGTGGGGTTTTGCTGATACTTCTGTGTTCGTGACTCTATTTTTAGGGCCGTTCATGGTCCGGTTAATCTAATCAAGAAATTCAGTCAAACTGAACTGAAAATCTGGTTTTATAATTTTTTGGGGCTATAATCAAAATTGAGTACAATTGAATATCGGTTTTTAATCACTAAAAAATGGTTCAATTTTTAGTTTGAATTGAACTATCCAAATTTATTAACCTGAAATTGAGATGGAACCAAAATGAACATGAAAGAAAAATAAAACCAAACTAGTATAGAAGTCGAACATAAAATAAGTTTGTTGGAATTTACTCTACATTTTTCGTTCCATCGAGACCGTGAACTCGAGCTCGAGCTAACTACTGTGGAGCATTTGTCAAGGAGGTGGAGGTGGAGGCAGCGCGATGGACAAAAAATGATATAAATATAATTTATAGAGGAGTAGATTGAGATGGAATTCATTAGATTGTAATGAGATTCATTAAATCAATATTGAGAATATTTAAATAGTAAAAATTAGACGGTGTAAATATAACTCCAGAAAGTTTAAGAAGAAAGAAATACTAATTATTTGCCTTACTTTAATTGTGAATCTATAATTTTGATTTGTATTAGAGTAAAATTCAGAAATTAGAAAATAAACGTAAAAAGAAAAGAAACCAATAAGGTAAAGGCTGTTGCGGCACATCGACAGAGCCAGTAAAATTTTGATTTGGTTTATTCAGTAAAGCAACATTTTTTTTATTATATGAATTGTATCTAGGCTAAAATTGACCGGTTCACTTAGAAATTAAACATAACCTAACAATAATTCATGGTTTTTGGTTTTAGTTCGGTGCGGTTCTTGATTCAACGTCGGTTTCAAGTTTGGACCTTTTCAAGACAAATTAAACTAGAATACACTCCCCTACAAATCATGTTTCAAATATAAACATACAAACCATTGATCAAACCTTTATTTTACCTCTATTTTATTATTCAAATAATTCAACTAAATATACAAATCAGATGATTTCAACTGAAATAATTAATTTTAATTTATTGAAACACGTTTTAATTTTTTGAAACATGTTTCATATTTTCAGCATTGTAACGAGATGCTAAATCTGTTGAGACGAGGGTAAAGATGTAATGATGATCCGAATTTTATACTACAATAAATGGGTGAATCATGTTGAGAGAGAGGTATAACGAACTCTTGGGTCAAAAGACCAAAATAAAACTTCAATCTAAATACCTATCATGTGATCCAATATTAGTTTGTTGGTTTGTATTTAAAGCATATGTATTACGTCCCAAATATATAATCACGTAGAATAGAGATCATCTTAACAAACAAAAGAAGAGAGTGAAGAATGGATCAGCCCACAGTATATGACGATTTTAATCTTGGGCTTTTTTAGAAATGGTTCGGCCCAGAAAAGTGGTGGGCTTTAGGGCCGTGATGTAGCTTACGGCATGATCAGTATACACTGGTGATTTCAACACGTGTGTCTATGGATTTCCAGGGCCGTCGATTCTCATTTATCCTACGGCCTCAAACGCATCACGGGACACAACTGATAGAGTATTGTGCCGTCCAACGAACTCCACGTATAGGCCTCCAGCTGTCCTCCATCACTCTCTTCTCTGATTGGTGCAAGTGCCCCTTCGAAACGTCCAGGGGCAAAGTCGGTGCTTTAATAATATACCCTTTTAATGTACCAAAATATCCTCCCAAAAGTGCACGAAATTTGCTTACTTGGACGCCCACAACTGGCCAACATGTCTGGGCCTTTCCGTAATTTCACATCAACATCCGAGCTGGATGCTTTTCCCGTGCTGACCTACTCCTGTCTCTGCGTGTCTGATAATAATTGGAGGAGAGTAGTTTCAACCACACGTGTCAGTATTCTAGAGCGAGTATGGGTTGGGGTTCAAGTTGGGGAGGTGGAGATATTTAGAAGATCAAAAATATCTTGATAAGTCGTCCACGTCGGATCTAGATATTGCACTTTTTCCCCATTTTTCTTATCTAAAAAGAGCACCCATTTTCCCAGAAAATTATATTTTTCTCCCCTCCCAAACGCCTCCACCGAAAACGAAACCCACCAAAAATCTAATCTCTTCCTCTCCAAGCAAAACTTGCTCGGCTCGGCTCGATCCGATTCCGATCCAATACTCCCAATCCGGTTCCCCTGTGAACCGAATTTGACGATTTGTACATCTCAATCGAGATCGATCTCTGTGAAACCCTAATCAATTGGAATAGAACAGTGACATGGGTGAAGAAGCGAAGATCTCCGACTGTGAGCACGACGATCGAGTGCTGGAATGGGAGGCTGGACTCCCCAGCATCGTGGATCTGACCCCTTTGTCTCAGTCGTTGATTCCTCCAGGTCTCGCCTCCGCCTTCAGCATCTCGCCGGAGCCGTACCGGACCCTTCTCGACGTGAACCTCGCCTCCAAGAACACCTTCTCCGGCCTCCATGGCTCAGGCTCCGGCTCCGGCTCCGGCGACGGTCTGTCCAGCAACTTCAAGTCGCTGAACGAGAACAACAACAACAGCCTCGAAGAGGACGAGGCCGATCTGGACGGCTCCGGATCTGATTCGAGGAAGCTGAGGAAGGTCGATTGCGCCGAGGAGGCGGATTCGGCTATGAGGACTGAGAATTCGAATTCGACGCTGAAGAGGCCGAGGCTGGTCTGGACGCCGCAGCTACACAAGCGGTTCGTGGACGTGGTGGCGCATTTGGGGATCAAGAGCGCGGTCCCGAAGACGATCATGCAGTTGATGAACGTGGAGGGGCTGACCAGAGAGAACGTCGCGAGCCATCTCCAAAAGTACCGGCTTTACCTGAAGAGGATGCAGGGTCTGTCCACCGAGGGCCCGTCCTCGTCGGACCAGCTCTTTGCCTCCACGCCGGTGCCTCAGAGCCTGCACGAGTCTGGTGGAAATGGAAATGGACAGTCTCATGGAAATGGGCACTTGCCCGTTCCGATTCCGATGATGTATGGGCAGCAGATGATGCAAATGCCGGTTATTGGCCACGGTCCGGGCGGCGCTGGGATGTATCATGGGTTCGATTCGCATCCGTTTAATATGATGCATCAGAGAGATTGGTCTGGGAATGGCCATGGCCATGGCTCGTATATGTCATACCAGCAACATGTTGCTCCTAATGATAAATGACTTTTCTCGAAATTGGGTTGTCTTTGATTGAGAGGTAACAATATTGTTTTAACTGTTATATATGATAGTATTATACATTTTGCCTTGTTTCCACTTCAAATCAATGAAGCTGGATCCTGATTATAGCTATGAATTTTATAATTTATGCTCCTATGCAGTTGGTGACTATTGAAATGTGCGACTCCTCTTGTTTTTGATTGGTTAACGTGGCTTCCAGAGAACTTGATGTAGTTGGTTTTTGTTGTGTTCAAATTGTCCTTCATAGATGTCTAAATCTTTTGTACTGTTTACATGTATGACTGATGGTTCAATCACTGATAGCTTGATAATGTAGATGAACATTCAAATTAGGGTGCATATGTATTCCAATAAGTCAGCAGAGGTGAGGGCATAGTTATTTGTGAAACAATGGATTGGATGAAAGGTGGGTGACTTAGAAGCCCATTAGAAGTAACTCCAGATCTACAACCTGCTTTGTTGGCTATCTAATGTCTATTTTTGCTTTATGTTGTTTGGAAAATTATCTTCTGGCTAGAAAATTAACTCTGCACATGCTGGATCTTGCATGTTGAAGCATCCACTATATTTGTATGTGCAACTCAAAAAGTCTGTCCCACTACTGTGTATTTGATTTAGTTTGTCAGTGTATAGCAGTTTCTGTAAAAGAAGTACATTGATATGTTTTTTTTGTCATTTTTGGAGTATGAGTAGTTTGTCAAGCTGTCGGCCTTGGCCTAATCTAGTAATATAGAATTTGTGCTATTTATGAAACAAAATTATGGTAGATTGTCTACTAGTTTATCCTTTCCATTCTGAGACATATATACATTGCCTCTACCAAAGCCCCAAATCTTCAGATGCTAAATGCTTTCCTCTTATGCTAATTTAATGACAGTAACTACAGGCTCTCTAGCTAGACATTATTGTAGCTTCCTGCTGTTAGATAATTTTAGATGTTTTTTTTTATCAGCAATAATTTCAGATGTTAAAATCTTCTCAGTGTCCTTTTTCTATATACGGGATAGCAGCAGGACTTTGTGCTTCTAGGCTACCTAGATGACATGTACATTCTTAATTTCTTCGGTAACAGATGAATGCCATCATCTTATCGTAATAGTATTTAAAACGTTAAACCCTCTTTTTCAGCAGTAAAGCTAAAGCCAGTAAGCAGAAGTTATTCTCTAGTTCTAGCATGATGGACAATCACCTTCTCTCTCTCTCTCTCTCTCTCTCTCTCTTTTGCTCCTAAAAGAATTTCCATTAGGTTGGAGAATGGCTAATTGTCTGAAGTTTCCCAATTCTTTGGTGGAAAAGATTGTATGTGAAGTTTTTGGTTAATTAGCTTGTCTTCACTCCAATATAACTATATCTGTCGAAATGATCTGTTTGTGAAATGTCTTGCACACTTTTAACCATATCTATATATCACTGCTCTGCTCCTCTGAAAGCAAAGTGATGGACTTGCATGCCACTATTCTGTCGAAATGATCTGTTTGTGAAATATCTGCAAATCCTTTTACTTTTGAAGGTGGAATAGAATGGGTAGTTCCAATTTTGAGTACCTGAATGAATGATGCATAAGTTAATTGTCATCAACTGCATACAGGTGCGCTTGCTTCATGTTTTGCATCTTTCCGTACCTCATGAGTTGTGCACTCTTACTATGCGATGGAGATCTATAGTTTTTGCATAGTTTTGTAGTTCTATGATTCTTGATGTTATAAGAGCTGAATAGACTTATAGCGACGCTTTAGAAAAGCTGTTTGGCCTGTTAAACGACAGTTACAGCGTTGCTGAAAGCTACTTGTGCTGGCGATTTCTTGACATCAGGGACAGTTCCAGAATTTTTGCTAATGAAGCAGACAAATAACTATTCCAAAGTAATGGCACAAAACAAGTTGGCCACTTGCTGTAATTTAATACAGCTAGTATTGGGAAAATTAATTAAAATAAATAAAGAGAGGATAAGATTGAAAATATTTTATTCCTCTCTCCTTTTTAATTAAAATGTACATTTTTTTAGTTTCTTGTCCAATTTCATTATTATATTAAAAGGCGGTTTGTATTTATTAAATTAATTAGGAATTGGTCCTACGTGGCGTTCTCCTTTTAATTAATAAGAAAAACCCACCATTATTTTTAGCACGGTCATACTCATAACAATGAATGTTGTAGAACATAAATGAGAATGTTCCAAATCAACTGACCACTCAAAAGAAAAATCACAGTCCATAAGTATGAATCAAGCTTCCAAACATTTTTCGAGCAGTCTTTATACTCCTATTCATCACAAGTAGCAATTGGGTAAGGAAAAATAAATTTATCGGGAGGTACTCGAGAACCCAATTTTAAAATGTGAATTGATAAGACAAAATTATTTAACCCTACAATCGTGAATTCAATCCTCCAAAATATTGATTCTATTTTAAATAACTCATTAAATTTTAGGGGTAATGACAGTTGACTACACTCAACTATGTCACGTTTCAAATTTAATATCTCAACTTCCAAATTTTCATTTGGGATATCCAAATATTAAATAAGAGACAGTTAGCCCAACGTCTGTTAAATCTAACTAATTTGATCTGTCAAAAAGTCTAAAATGCCCTCAATAGTTTTGATCTGTTAAACTAGTCTGATTGGTTCAATTGATATGGTTATGAAATGACTATTTTACCACTAATTGAATACCCAACTTAACTAATAAATTGAGAGCAAATCTGACTTTTCACTTACTCAAATAATAATTATAATTCTTTAATATTTAAATATATATATTATCATTAATTGATTGTTAATCATTAATTATTAATTATATTATATTATTATTAATCATTTGTTAAACCTAATTAAACCTAAAACTCTGTCTCTCGACGATAAGTAGAGCCTAATTGGTCCGAGTCTCGCGAATCCAGATTAGTCTTTTACACTTGCACAATGTCACTCAATGCATGCGTGACTCTTTCAAGTAAACCCACGGCTCAAGGCTAACCGCAGTACGAACAACAATTTTCAAACCGAGACATCAACTCTAAGAGTCCGACATCTCGACCCTACTTAGATCTGTTCTCAACCACTCCTCTCGGAACTGGCCTCGAATCCAAGGTAAAAACATAAGTTTTCATTTTAATGTTCATAGGATACTCACAAAATAGAATCAATTAAACATGCAGTCAATTAGCCAAATAATTATAAACTCGGGATAACGTTAAGTCACAAGGTGTAGCACCCATGATCTAGAGTTTTTAGCCCTATATCAAGGTGGTCAATCATAAAATCAACAAGAAATTACAAGATTCAAGAAGGGGAAAGGCAATAACAAACCTAACACCCACAAAGGATGTGGGAGATTACAAACTCTCCAATCTCGGTCTCCCTTGTATCTTCATGCCTCATTTATTTCGTCTTGTGATGGTGGTGATGGAGCCCCTCCCTTGGAGCCCTTGGAGAGCCAAAATTGGCCTCTAAGGGCTTGGCGCTGGCCTCTCCCTCTGGAAGTGCTCTGGAACATGTATGAATATTGAAATTTTCGGAACCCTTCAACTGAAATCGCAGCTACAATTTATATTTTTTTCTGACTCTGGCACTTGTAACAATCGTTATAAATGATCGTTACAAATGATGTAACGATCGTTACATCCTCGTTACAGCTTCGTTGCATCATCGTTACAAATTTCTGTTTTCGAATTTCCTTCAAATTGACATATTATGGGCCCAAATCGGAGTTTGGATGAGAACTCTACACCACCCGAAAGTATCAGACAATTTTCGCCCTCTTCCAGACCTCTAATGAAAAACCTTACTTCACTAAAATTGTATCTCTGCTCGTCCTCTTCAATTTAGACATAATATTTGCTCGATTTGGGGTTTGGATGTGGAAGTTATAGTACTTGCAAGTCAGCTGATCTGCAATCTTGATATTTGTTTTAATGCTGCCTTTGAGTGCTGTTTTGAGCTTCTTTCCATGAGATTTAGAGAAAACCTCCTTCTAAAGAGTTATACATCGTCGAGTTATCTTCGATTTGATATAACTTTGGGTCACGATGGATTAAATATGATGAAGTTGTTCTCTCTGAAACATTCTGCTGCGATTTTGGTCCATTTTGCTCCATTTTCGCCTGTTTTATGCACAATTGGACCAAACATACCCGAAGGCGTAAAGTGGTACAAAAGATTCTAAATAGCCACATAAAGAAGAAAATTCGACACTAAATGTGGGTAAAGATGTGTGAATACAGACACCGACACATAAATTCTTAATTTCTTCGGTAATTGATAAATGCCATTATTAGTCACATTGAACCCTCGCTGAAGTCAGTAAGCAAAAGTCGGTAATAGATCACTGCTCTCCGAAAGCGAAATGAGGGCCAATATACAGTCATTTTGGGATAGAATTGGTCATTGTGGGGCGACCAATTCCAGTTTAATGAATCGTGAATTTGTTATTAAGTGACAGCAGATGTGTGTGCTTCATGTCCGTACCTCTTGAGTTGTGTGCTTTCTCAATACATGCATGTCATGGACATCTGTAGTTTTTGCTTTGTTTTATAGTACTAGGATTCTTGGAGTTGGAGAATGCCATATTAATATAGCATTCAGGGAAAATAACAAAAAAAATCCTCTATATCATGACGCTTTTGCGAGAGGGGTGTTGTATAATTTGTTTAAGGTAAAAATGTGCTCTAAACTTCTCGTTATTTATAGTACAGTATTTATGCAGACTTTCCTGAAGTTTCATGCTTTTCCTTTCTAAAAACATACGTGCCAGTGTCACTCAAGATCATGTTCACCATTTCCAAACAAAAACTACAACTTTATCCAAGCCATCCGTCTACAAGCGCACATACACATCAACAGCAATAAGCGCACTTTCAAACTTTTATCATCCTCAACCACCACCAGCAATGTGTTGTAATAAACAGAAGAAAAAAAAGAGGCTCAACTTGTGAGTGGTTGTTAATGACAACAAAATTGATTGATAATGATAACCAGTCTGATATTGACCTGGAAAACTACTATTAGCAGTGAAGCAATCAAACAGAAGGTTACCAGTAATCCCCACAAGAACAGTAGCCTTTCTTGAAGTGATGGAAGCGATAATTGTCTCTTAGCACTATATCTTTCTCTGTGATTCTCGAAATATACTTCATAACCGTGTGGCAATCTGCACAGACTCTGAGGTTCTTGAACACCCTAATCGGTTTTTGTGCTGAAAACTTTATGAGGCCAAAGCAAACTGCAAGTTTCTCACTGTGATATAGATTCATGTCTTCCTTTTCATCTACCGATTCTGGATGAAGTTCCAAGTTTCTCCTAGGAGTATATCCAATGCCTTTAATTTGGCCCATCACTTCCTCGAGCTTTTGATAGATTCTTGGTGTTTCGGGATGTGTTTTGTCGCGTGAATAGAATGTGTGAATTTTGTTGTTCACTTCTATCCAGCTACACCCTGGCTCCTTTTTAACCTCTTTCTCTGCCATTAACTTTCTCTGGTTCTCAACGTCTAAAGTTCTCCCCGATTCAGCATACATGTTTGAGAGGGTAACATAAACTGTTGGATCATTTGGATCTAATTCTAGTATGTTCTTGGCCGCCAATTCAGCCACATGAAGGTTGTTGTGGCACCTACAAGCTGCAAGTAACGGTCTCCACATAGGAGCTGTAGGTTTGGTAGGCAAGGCTCTGATGTAATCTAAAGCATTTACTATATATCCTGCTCTACCCAATAAGTCAACCATGCAGCTATGGTGAGTTTCTTCTGGTGCGATGTTATAATCTCTTACCATGGATTTGAAGAACTCTTGGCCTTCTCCAACCAAACCAGAGTGACTACAAGCAGACAGAACAGCAACAAAAGTAGAACTTGTTGGCCTTAGTTTATCTTTAACCAACTTTCTGAACAACGATATAGCCTTCTGTGGATATCCATTCTGTGAGTAAGCTTTGATCATTGAGTTCATTGACACTACATCTGGCACCAAGATATTACTGAAAACCTGCTCCGCCTTTTCTAGACTGCCAGACTTTGCATATGCTTCTATCAGTGAACTCCCAACGTGCATGTTCGATTCACACCGGCTCTTGATTATCCGAGAATGTGTCTGCTCACAGATAGCAAGTGATGGTAAGCAAGAAGCAGCTTTCAAAACAATTGAATAGGTGAACTCATCACATTCTGCGCCATGCTCAACCAGTTCCTGAAATTTTTCGATGGCTTCGCTTGTCTTCTCATTGCTGACAAACCCGGTTAGTAATGCATTCCACGAAACAACTGATGCTGTTCTTTCCATTCCCACCAACTGTTTCTCCGCTTCAGCCATTTTACCAAGTCGTGAGTACATGTCTATAATAGCAGTCCCAACAAAAACACCCGAGCTCTTTCCCATTTTAATGACATGCGCATGAAGGATCTGAGCAAGTCCATGACTCCCCAGACTGCCACAGGAAGAAAGAGCAATGGTGAAAGCATAATCACGAGGTTGAATCCCACTCCCCATCATCAATATAAACTGCTTCAGCGCCTTTTCAAAGGCCTCACGCTGGTAAAATCCATGCATCATTGCAGTCCAGGTGATGAGATTTTTTTCGGGGAGACCATCAAACACAGATTCTGCATCTTCAATCAGCCCAAACTTGCTGTACATTGTCAGAAGTGAATTCCCTACTGCTGGTTCAGACAAGTACTGAGTTTTTATAATACGGGAATGGAGCTGTTTTCCTTCTTTGATTGCCTGGACATTTCCACAAGCAACTAGCAAAATTGAGTACGTATAACGATTTGGCTCTATACCCATATCATCATATTCCATGAAGAAACTCAAAGCTCGGGCGAACAGCCCATTCTTTGCATACCCAGAAATCAGGCAGTTGCACATAGCAACATCCAAACAAGGATTTCTCCTAAACAACAGGACTGCACTTTCTACATCTCCACATTTAGCATACATGTCAATGAGGCTGGTATACACAGACTCATCCCCATCAAGCTCATTTTTCGTAATTACAGCATGACATATCTTCCCAAGCTCAAAGGAGCCTTCTCGACCACATCTTTTCAAAATCTTAATTATGTCATGCTTGTCTGGTGCTTCAGTTGCAGAACAGCCCGTATCTGGCACACTAATGTCCATTTCCTCATCAGCAACATCTCCGAGACTATAACTCAATAAACTACAAGTCACTCCCATACCCTTTTCACGATCCCTTACATGTCCAGCGCCATAGAGGTTGAAAAATGGAAATAACACTCTCTGAGGAATTTTGTCGAACACTTTGCGTGCATTATTTGGTTTAAAGGTTTCCGAAACCTTCCTGCATTTCCCCACGAACCCTTTACGCGAGATCGATGTTGGGAAGGTTACTGGATTGATCCACGTACAAAGCTCCATTACTGTACAGCTCCAAGAACGACAGAAATTGGCGAGTCTCTATGCTTGGAGTTGAAGACCTGAACGTTTTTGTGAGTGAACTTGTGTTGTGTGGCTTATCTGCGGAAGGGTGCAAAATAAACGACAAGTCGTCTGTCTTAAGAAAAAAACGACTACTCGTCTGTTTTAAGAGAAAAACGACAAGTCGTCTTGTTTATCTCCATAGACAGACCCGTCGTCTTAGTTATTCTACCTGGAAGCTGATTCTAGCCGTTGATTTAAACATTGACAACCGTCGTGATCTTGATATGCATCGTAAGACCCTGTACCAGCTCCCACCAGATCTCAGACCACATCGTCGTCATCGACAACAAAGCGACCTCCAACCTCTGAAGGACATGTCTATGGCCGAAATTTCAGTCACGTGAAGGTTCAAAATTGAGAAAAAAAGAAGAGAAATAAATACATGAAGTGCATAGAGAGCTTGAGGAACATGCACATTTTGGCTCTGCCATTAACGCCACAGAGCTTCCTCTATTCCTCTCGCCAATCTCCATCCTCTTCCTCAAGATCTCGCTTTTCTTTTCTTTGCCTCGGAAATAAAGCGAACCCTTCGATACCCATTTGTAGAATCAGCCATAACAGTGAGTTCGATCTCGATTGCTTTCCAATTTTCAGTACCCACCATTACAGAGACAACAATCGGAGAAGAAGACGATTCAGTGGTGTTCTTGTGAGAGCTGGTCGGAGAGAGTCTCCATATGAGGTACTGGGTGTGTCTCCTTCTGCAGCTCCTGGTGAAATCAAGAGGGCTTATCGGAGATTGGCTCTCAAGTACCATCCTGATGTAAATAAGGAGGTATCTTTCTATTTTGCTCTTTAATTTTATGGGTTGTTTCTGTTTGCTACAGTGCGTGTGTTTTTTCTGATGAATCCAATGTTGGGGTTTAAGTCATTACTGGTTGAATTTGATGAAATTGTCATTCCTTCACTAAGGAACTGATATTTGGGGAAAACAATAGTAGCTTGGCCAAATCAATACCATTATGACATGTTTTATGGTTTTCAATGTGAAGAATTAAGGGACAAATCTACTATCACATTATGGTGACCCGCCCTCTAACAACTCAACACAACCTCGTGAATAGAAACTTTAATGCTTGAGATGCTACTTTGACTGGAAACCTTAATACTTGGGCCATAACAATGAACTATTGAAGTTGAATACTGTCCTCATAGTTCAAACCTCTTTGGTGTCTAGACTAATTAACTTTTAGCCTTTACTGGATTATAGAAAAGTTTATGAAACCCGTATAATGGGAGGATAATGTTTGTGAACAGACATTCCTAGATAAATGACGAGGATGGCTCTAGGCATGGTTTGAGATTTCAGAAACTAATCTGCCGCTCTTTTGTGAAGAAGTCATTTAGCTTCTTATAGTGACCGACTTACATTCTCCCTCCCCCCATTTATCTTATCTTGCTTGATTTCTAGTTGCTGACTTAGACCTGACCCAATGAGGTAAATCTCTTATGAGCTACTGTTTTGTGAGAGCCGTTACTGTTTCATAGGGAGTATTTCTAATCTCTGATGTGGCAAGGATGTTTATTTTCACCTGACTGGCTTCTGTGTTTTCCAGAATTCGGACTTAACACTTCCATCATCTTGTGCTGCACATACTGCTCCATGAATCTTATATTGTTTGTCTGTGTTACTTGGCTAAGTAAATGTACATCAACTATTTCATGTATAACTCAGGAACTCCATAGGATTTTGATTTTATTTAGGTAATCTAATTTATTATAATTTTTCGGCATGCAGGCAAATGCGCAGGAGAAATTTTTGAGGATAAAGCATGCATATAATACATTGCTGAACTCGGAATCTCGGAGGAAATATGATTCTGGAAATTATGCATCAGATTTTTCGCAATCAACGTCTAATAGAAATCAGAAAAGGAATGCTCAAGTTGAAGAAGAGTTTTATGGATTTGGTAAACATTACAAACACCTGTGTCATATTGTTCTGCAAAACTTGTGAACTCAATTATGCTCTTCTGTTTTTCATATTTGCAAATGTGAGCCGCCTTGTCCCCCATTGCTCTCTGTCACGGGTTATCAGACCCTCCTTAGGAACTTCAATAGATGTATGCTGGGCCAAAATGACAGTGAGGCTGTGCCTTATATTATAAGTGACTAGGTCCTTCCTGTGAAAACAGAAACCTACTCAGAATGATCAGGAAAAACAAGTTTAAGATATAAAACAACTTCAGTTACTAGATTGTATCAGACTGTTGATCGTATTTGCGCACTTCCTGCAGTTTGGCAGGTCTTCGTGATTGATCTATGGGTTGCCCTGTCGCACACTTGCATGTGTGTTGACATTCTGAATTCTGCTGTTCATTGAATAGCATAATCCCATCGTAGTTAGGTTTCTCTTCTGCACGCACTTAGCTCCTTTCTGCTGCAGATGATTTTTTGATGGATGTTTAAATGACAACACATAGTTTTGTCCTCTTTATTAGTCATTACAGATTGCAATGGCCAAAGTGCCCTGGATCTTTTTCAAATCTTGCTGGGCGTTTATTAAACGTTTCCAACTCAAATTACTTTGTCATGATGTTTAATCGTGGATTTGGTGGTTCAGGTGACTTCTTGAAAGATCTTCAAGAAGAATATCAGAACTGGGAAGCAAGTGTCTCAGCGCAAGGAAAGCCAAAAAGTCTATGGGAGGAATTGTCGGTGAGTTGTACTTAAAAGCTTCCAAATTGTAGGTTATTTTGTAGAAAGTAATAGAACTTGTTTAACAAAAATACCATAAGGACGATAGAACGATATCCAAAACTATTGTGTGGTTATTTGTACTTGCAGGAAATTGGTGAAGAACTGGTAGAGTTTCTAGAGAAAGAACTCAACATAACAGGTCAAGAGGTCAAGGCCGATAGTAGTGAAGGGCCTCAGAAAGAAAGTCGATATACAAGTTCTGGGACTGACAGAACCAGAAACAATGCCGAAAAAGACAGCAGCATTGAGGAGGACATTGATGAAATAGAAGCTACTCTTGCTCAGTTGAAGAAGGAATTGGGTCTGTAATGGATAAACGTGGTTTTTGTGTCAATTCTTCGGTTGAAGATCATAGCTTTGGAGCCAAGATAGATTGATGCAGGGTTGTGTTATACTGTTAACTACACTGCTGACATGATTTGAATGGAAGAAACATTGCACTTTGAGGAAGGTGGCAATGATATTTGGTTTCTGTCATTTTCCTTGTCTGTAGATTGATAAAATCTTGTACCATTTGTCAGAAATGAACTTCAAAGATGCAGATAGTTTGGAAATAAGACAGTGAAAAGAAAGTAATGTTCCTTAGGAAGATTTTGTATGCAGAATGTACAAAAACTCATATTTTGTTAACAAGATTCATACAGATACAGTATTCTGTTTAGACATAATTTTATCACTTACTGTACAAAATTATCACAAAAACTGAAAAACAAGGAAGAAAAAAGAGAGCTCATGTCTTTATGATAGGCCATGCCCTGTACTGATATGAACTCATGATATAACTGAAGAACATAAAACCTATTTAACAGAAAAAATTAATAAAGCACAGAAATTTAGTGAAGGAGAAAAAGTAACCTACAAAAGAATCACTTAAGACCAAGAAAATTTGTTTTCATGATTGAGCTAATCGTGGTAGTGTCCTGTAATAACTTTTGAAATGTTTAAAAACTTTACGGGATACCAAATCGCTATTATAATTGGATCTTGAGTAAAAATTCAATAAATTGCTAATATCACTTGATTTTCGCTATTACGTATGATATTCAAACTGACATTACAAAATACTGTAATTTCATTTCTGTAAACCTCAAGCTTAATCATTTTAATTATTTCGAGCAGTGGCAGATTTGCTAACAATATTTGTAACCTTGTATTTGCTACTTGTTTAACGTAGTATGTTTGGTTTATATATATATGCTCTTGCTTTCTATTAGATATGTGGTTGGTCTTTGTTGCAGCAGGATAAGAAATGACCTTCCCTACCTTTGATGGGTTTATGTTTATCAAGCTACAAGTTACTAATACTATCTAGTTCATGTGGCTTGAGTGTTGACTTCATTTCATTCTTTGTCAGTACTATCAGAAAAAAAGAGGAGCCATCCAATAAATATTGTAAATATCTTTCTTCCCCAAGAGCTGTTAGGGCACGAGTCAAGATTTCACATCATGAGTGATATATATTAAATTAGGCTCCACAACCAAAAGCTGCAATTTTCATTTCATATTTTTTTAACGTGAGACTTTACATAGATTTAAGAGATAATAACAGTTTATTACACCAAACTATTTTTAGTACCATAACTATTTTTCTTTTATTTTAGTACCCTAACTATTTTTATTGATAACTTACCTCTAAAATGACTAAACTACCCCTGATTTTGATTTCAATCATGTCTGATTTACTGCGGACCAGTAGTGAACCGGAATTGAATCTAAACTTGGTTCAAATTCATAATAGAATTGGAATTTTTATGGTCTAAAATTTTACCGAATCGGGCAGAATTGAAATCAAAATAAGGAGTATTTTAAGTATTTTGAGCATTTTAGAGTTAAGTTGTCAATAAATATAGTTCGGGTATTTAAAAAATAATTAGAGTATAAATATGTCATTTCAAATTAATTAGGTGCAATAAATTGTCATTAATTTATATTTTATAATTTATGTTAAATCATAATTCATAAAAACTTTACTTAAATTCGATTATTTAAGCTGATAAGTGTATTCGCGTAATTCATTTTTAGCTCGGTTGAAGGGACTAGAATGGTTGAAATGAGTTACAAACATGCTATGTGTATGTCTTGTGGTGGAGGTAGGGGTGTTCATGGGCGGTTGACCCGCCCATATAAATTTTTTCTCACCTGCCCGTAAGGGTGCGGGTTGAGAAAGTAAAATCCGTCAACCACCCGTTAGGGTGCGGGTCACAGAAGATGCAAACCGCATGGGTCTGCGGTTGGTTACGGTTAGACCCGCACAATCCGCATGATTTAAATCTTTTTTAGAAATCATTTTTGAATCACAGTAGTTTGTGTTAATATTTTATCATTACTCATAAAAACCCAATTATTTATTATTATTATTATTAATATATTCGTATTGTATTAGTTTTTAATCAATTTTTTGTTGATGCTCACAAATTGCAACCACAATCATCTTCTCCTCAATCATTGTCAAACTCAAATAACTCAAGATTCAAAATACAATTAATAACCAAAACACAAAAGACCTCAACATTGAAGAGATTGAAATATAATAAATAAATGATATTAAAACCACTAATTCTTATAATATATTTTGTGTGTTATCATAAAATTGAAGAGATATTCTTGCTAATGGATTAGGCTAAGGTGCGGGTGGGTTTGGTTAACCGCGAGTCGCTTGTCCTAAATCCACAAACCGCCCAATATTTTGCGGGTCTAAATTTTATCATCCGCGGCCCGACCCGCAACCCGCGAGTGAGGCCCAATAGATCGCGGGCCAATGCAATTGAGCAGGTGGATCGGTTAGTGGTTGATATTTGAACACCCCTAGGTGGAGGTAAGCTTTTAAAGGCTAATTTATAAATGAGGCATCCAAAAAAATTCATTTGTAGATAAGAATCGCGTACGTGGATGGATCCCATTGGCCACCCTCTCCCTCCCCCGCCATCCGGATAATACTAGAGAAACGGTCGCCTCCACAAGTGAAGAAGAGAGTGTGTGTGTGTGCGCGCGAGCGAGAGTGAGTGGTCGCTCTGTTCCTTGATCAATCTATCCATGGCTCCGGCAATCGCCTCCTCCTCGCAGTCCTTCCTGTTGACCACCACCACCACCCCCAACTCAACCCTCTCCCACAGAAGATTCGCTCTCTTCGCCAAAAAGCCCGACCAAGAACTCGACGACAATCCCAATTCCAACTCCAGATTCAACCCCTTCCGATTCGATTTCTCTTCGCTTCCCGATGTCAAGTCCCTGATTCCGGTCATCTCCAACAGCTCTCCGGGACTGTCCTCCCGGCGCAAGGACCCCGCCACCGTCTTCGTCGCCGGCGCCACCGGCCAGGCCGGTATCCGCATTTCCCAGACCCTGCTCCGCCAGGGCTTCAGCGTCCGTGCCGGTGTCCCCAGGCTCGACGCCGCTCAGGAACTCGCCCTCCTCGCCTCCAATTACAAGGTTTACATTATATATCTAGTTATTGCTGCTAATTGTGCTACTAATAATAATTGTGCCTTTTGTTACTCAAAATGATGTGAATTCTGATTGTGGCCGCAGATCATATCTGGTGCGGAGCTGAAGCGATTCAATGCTGTGCAGTGCACGTTCCAGGATGCGGAGTCGATAGCCAAAGCTATAGGCAATGCCAGCAAGGTGGCTGTCACGATCGGTCCGTGTGAGAATGGGCCTGACTCTCAGGTCACCGCAGCTGATGCTTTGCTGGTGGTCGAAGCGGCGCAGCTCGCCGGAGTCGACCATGTTGCTATAGTTTGTGATGGCAACACTGCTCCTGCTTCTTCCCCTAACGATGTGATCAATGGGATATCGTCCTTCTTTAACAACCTGTTCTCGAGGACGCTCTCGGTGGGGGATTTCCTGGAGAAGGTGGTTGCTGCTGATGTGAACTACACGTTCATCAAGACGAGCTTGACTGAGGATTATTCCCCGGAGAGCTCGTATAACCTGGTTGTGACTGCTGAAGGAGCCAACCCCAGCGACTACAAAGTAATGCAATGTATGCAATTGTATCGGTTAAGTTATTGTCATTGTAAACCAACCATTTTCTTTTGCTTGTATGCTGTTTCTCTTTGTATTCACTGTTCCGTCTGGCCTAGGTTGCTAAGTCCAGAATAGCGTGTCTGGTGGCGGATGTTTTCTCAAACACGGCTGTGGCAGAAAACAAGGTATATTCTCAACCAAGATTACCGTCAATAACATTTTCCCTGATTTATTGGTGTGTTTGTGTCTTTTGGTTCGTTTTCTTCGCATATGCTTATTGCTTAGAATCTTATGTTTTCTTTTACAGATTGTGGAGGTTTCCACAAGTCCATCATCTCCCTTGATGTCCACTGATGAACTTTTCAGGTAATTTTCATTCTCTATTGGAACGTTTTTTCAACTCACATGCATCCCATATCCATTGTAGAGCTGATTTTGTTAGTTATGGAACTCACGTGGGATACAGACGTATAGGCTAAACTTTTTCTAAATTATGCTGACCGGAGATGATAACAAAGCTTTCTGTTTGAACACCTCTAAAAGGAAAATAAATTACATTTTTTGGATATGCTAACTACCGTTCTAGCGTATTGTTAGAGTACCACGTCTGAAAGATGTGAATCCGTTCACCAGTTTAAAAAACAGTCTGGGCTTATTTGAGCTTTTAGGTGCCAACGCATACAGATTGCCAATCAAAGAAAATACCCACTTTCCTAGTTAGTACAGTTTGCTTAAGGTTTTTCTTGGATTGTATATAGAATTTTTACTAGCTTGTAGGAATATGTGACAGGAATGATCTGAGTTAATTTTTACTTTTAGTGCCATTCCTGAGGATGGGAGGAGGAAAGCTTATGCAGAAGCGGCTGCAAAAGCCAAGGCTGAGGAACAGACAAAAATAGCTGCACAGCAGGCCCAAGAAGCTGCTGCATCAGCTAAAAAGCTGAAATCAGAGGTGAATAAGCTCTCACAGGAAGGAGCTGAAGACGTCGAAGCCAAGGCAGCGGCTGCAGGGGCATCAATTGAAAATCTGTTTGATAAAGCAAAAGGCATTGGTTCCGGGTTGTCTTGGGATAAGTTCAGCTCACAGGTTGCAACTGCGGTTCAAAATGTAGAGATACCAAAAGTGCAGCTTGCTACTGTCAGGGGACAGGCAAAGGCCCAGACGCTGCCTCCAAAGAAGGCAGTTGTTAGACAGTCCGCTCCAAAACCACGTGTTTCGAAGGCAAAAGAGCGGGAGCCAAAGCCAAAAGCCAAACCCACAAAACCAACAGGAGAAGTGAGGAACGTGTTTGGCGGCCTGTTCAAGCAAGAGACTATATACATCGACGATGACTGAGATGGTAACTTATCATTACTACTGTTGTGTTGTAATTGTGACCTGAAATGTATGTTGTATTTGTTGAACTGGTTTGAGAGTTTCTTTTTCATTAATGATAAAATGTTTCATGTCCTTGTTATCTATATCCTCCTCTTTGGTTGGACTGAGTTTTTGGAATCTAAACAAGCTTTATTCTGTTTCATCTGAATTGTAACATAGGAAACAGATTTGGCCAAGATCTCATTCCCCTTTGATTGCAGGGTGATTTAAAAAAAAGTGATAACGAGTCATTTTGAGCCTACTATGAACTCTCTTGTGCTCTTTATATGTATGTTCAAGCAAAATAGACAGGCAAGAGGTGATGGTCTGAGACTGAATGAAACAAAGTGCCTCTTGAAACTTGCCAGCTTTCTCTTGTTGTTTACATCTGAATATGAGTTTCTTGGATTACTCAAGAAATCATGGCATTTCTCGTCGGTGCAGGAGTGCTTCGCCAACTCAATTTTTAATGAGTTTCTTGGAGTGTCCAACTGGAATAGGAGGAGGGAGATGGCGGGGAGTGGTAGGAGGAGAGGGAAAGCTCCGGCGGTGATGTGATCGGAGAAGAGGGTTGCATGAAATTGACCTTAATGACATGATTTGAAAATTTGTAGTCTGACCAATGACATTTTTGTCTTTTCACTTCAAAATTAACGGTTTTTATTCAAATATTTAACATTTGTGTTTTTTAAAGCTCTCACTGTGGGTGAGTGCCCACTTTTAAAATTGTGGATATTTGTGTAGAATTAAATCATAGTTCGAGTTAGTTAGGTGTACTTTACTCTAGATTTAACTCATATCCCCACTGGCGTACATATTAGGACTTGAACTCGACGATGGATACACAGAAGGTGCTGCTTGATTTGATGGGCTTGAGATATGAAGTTAAGGATGATCTCTAAAGCTTCTTCAAGTATTAAAAAAATTATCAATCAAACTCCTCATTTATTTCATCCATTTTATAAGATAGTTTTTGTAATAATCATCGGGTATGGATGTATCAAACTCGACTTATAAAATTTGGGTAATCTATAGTCAATGAGATAAAGTAGTATCAAAATTGATTGGGCTATCTATCTGATAAAAATCATAACAATACAATTTATAATTCATTTTAGTTGCATATAAGGAATGACAATATAACTTATTTTATATTAGAGGCTCGTCGTAGGTATTGTACCAGTGTCCTATTCCAAATATTAGGATATATTTTGCTCCGTTTCATTTCTCGCCGACTTGATTCGTTCGATTAGGTAAAATCAGGTGAGTGTTCTAAAAATCCCCGCCTAGACCGACTTGTAGAATAGCGCTTCTATGTGCTCTAATTCTAAACAAACATGACCTTACCTTGAAAGTGAAGTCTGGACCTGGGGGGTTAAAGATAGAGGACACAATGGTAAAAGCGTGACAAAGGATAAATCCGGAATTACATAAATAGATTAGGGCAGATAGAACGATACGAGCTCTCACTCGACTGGCTCGTTTTTGCCCGCACACACACATAGCCTCCAACACAAGTACACAACACAATCATCATCACGCAAGATCTGGTTTCTCAGAAGACGCAGAGCTAGAGATTGCTCTGCTCCATTCACGTCCTCTTCACTTTCCCCCAAATCTCTGGGAAGGTAAGGCTCTCGATTCAGCCATAGATTCGCACGTAGCTTAATTTTCAAGTACCGCCTAACCTGTACCTCCCTGCTGTTGTCGCAGAAACCCTAGAAAATGTCGGGCGGTTTCTTCCGGGTGAGTTAATTTGTCCTCTACGGATCTTTGTTGTTGAATTCTTGAAGAAATTTTCTCCTTTAATCGTTATTGTTCCATACGGATCTTTGTTATGGAATTGATGGTTGATTGGGTTTGTTGGTTCTCGTGTTTGCGTTCTATCTTATTTTTGTTAGGGTACCTCGGCCGATCAGGACACTCGGTTCTCCAACAAGCAGGCCAAGCTCATGAAATCACAGAAGTTTGCTCCTGAATTGGATCATCTGGTTTGCTCATCGACATTTCTCTAATCGTTTTTTCTGCATGCCTGATAGTGCAACGTGTATCATCATGAAATTATGATCAGTAGTTGGATTCACGGGTCGGTTCTTATAGCTCCTTAGATAACCTTTTATGTCATGTCATGAATTACATCATAGTTGAACTCGGGGGGCAGAGTAGTGTGTAATTGAAGAACACTGGTAGCAATTTAATTAAACTACTTGGCTGTATATTCTTGTGAAACACATGAATTGGGTGACACTGGAAAACTGAACTGGGGCTGGTCTCTAAAAGTTGAAGGAATAAATAATTCTTTTATGCATTTTATTGTGTGAGAATAGGCAAGTATATACAATAGTATAGATAGTTAACAATCTGAGCATGCTAATAAATTCGAGTGAACTCTAGCCTTGCTTTATGACCTTGCGATAATTTGTTTGAGTCTTGCGGAGGATGCCCTCTTGCTCTTTTTTCAGGGCAATATGCTTCCACTGATTAGTCTTAGGGTAGGAAGAATCCTGAATCAATTTTGTCTGATATGCTTATATGTAGCCTCCTGTACACAACTTCATGAGTTCCCACACATGTCACACCATTAGGAGATTGCAACAGACCTAAATGCTATGTATGTTTCTCAATTCATCATCTCGAAAACAGCTAAAAATGGTATTACATCTTGACATGGCTACATCTGTTATTGTTGCCCAGAGTGGGTGGATTATTACAAGAAAAATGTATTTTTGATTTGCTTTCAGCTTATACGTTCTCTAATTGTGTTTCTCAGGTGGACCCCACCAAAGTGAAGATGGATATAATTCGACCATGGATTGCTAATAGGGTGACTGAGCTTCTTGGATTTGAAGATGAAGTTCTTATCAACTTTATCTATGGTCTCCTGGATGGGAAGGTAACCAAGCATTTATCTCTGTATTTCTTGTCTTGCAGCTTTTCACTACCTGACTAGTTTTGTTTATTTATCCTTAATTTATTGTGAATGCAAACCTCTCTGTTAGTATGGTCTAAATAGCCTATTGCTCTAACCCTTTTATTAGGGTTTCCTTTTGGGATGGTTCAAAAATATATATGTCGTGGGCATCTACTCATTAGCATAATTAAAATTTAAACCCCACTGACCAAGGAGTATACTTAGCTAAGGTTTATTATCCGATTTCCTTATTTTGCTGGTAAAATATATTCTTACAGCTACAAGAACCACCAGTTTCAGGTTTTTACTTCACATATACTTTATAAGTTGCTGTATGTTCTCTTCCTTCTGATTGCAGTTGGTGAATGGGAAGGAGGTTCAAATACAACTTACAGGATTCATGGAGAAGAATACTGGAAAGTTTATGAAGGAACTTTGGACACTTCTTTTAAGTGCAGAAAAGAATGCAAGTGGTGTTCCCCAGCAGATATTGGATGCTAAAGAAGAGGAAACTAGGATGAAAAAGGTTGTATTTTTATAAGGTCACACTTTCGCTCATAGCCAATTCACTCTTTGCCTTTTTTCTAATAACGTACCCCACAACAATTCAGGCCGAGGCAGACCGCATAGCAAACGAAATTCAGAAAAAGCGAGAGAAGGAAAGTAGAGAAATTGAGGAAGAGAGAGTGAAGAAGATGGTAATACTGATTCATTCATGCCGGAGTTAGATTCTCTAGAATTTTATTTTTGGTTTTAACTTCCACTCGTGTTTTTCATGGCATTCAGCTACCTTCTGCAATTATTTGGGTTCATGTCCTTTACCTCAAACTACTGTAGGACGGCGGTGCTGAGATGAAAGCCACGGATGTTGATTTGGATCTGAGCTCAAAGCATAGGACTCCAAAGGCCTCAGATATCCGTCCTGAGGATGAGGAAAAAAACAATGGGAGGGATGGCAAGAGAGGGAGGAACAGGTAAAAATAGGAAAATATTTGAGTTAATTCCACTTGCATTTCTCTACGTGAACTTATATTTATGTTTCTTTGTATCAAGTGGTAATTTTGTGACAACAAATACATACTGAATATGTAACTAACTAACTAACTAACTATGTTGGCAGTCTTCTTTTCCCATTGTATGCAATGCAAGTATTAAAATTTGACATCCATGAAGTTCCATTCATAATGTGGTATATGGACGAGTTATTTATGTATGCAGCCAAATATGAAAAAAGAAGAAAAGAACTACGTTATTGAAAATTACTGTTAGCTAAATATGATTATGTGCGGTGTGTGTTTCTAGTTTATGCTTGGTTGAAAATGTGTTCTTATAGCATTGTCTAGGGTTTGCTGAAGTGTTCGGATATCACATGGAAGGGGTAAGAAAACAGTTTTGGTTGCCTATAAAATGAAAACACAGAACAGGGTTTTCCAGATGCATAGAACATGAATATTAAAGCCAATTCTTAAAGTAGTTGCAGACTTCCAGTGCAACACCATTGTGCCACCATACTTTTTGGGCCAATTGCATTAATCTTCTTCCTTAGGTTTGTCGCTATTTAAATAGTCTTTCTTTACCTTGTTTGTTCACATTCTTGCCAAAATACTGCAAATTTTTGTCTGATCAGTGTCATTATTAAATTTAGTGGGCTGTGTGTTTTTTTTTCACGACAGTATAATTCCTAGCTGTTACACATGTCATGGTCATTTCTTTCGATTTGTTTGCTTGTTTACATATAAGAAAGCATTATTTCCCTTTATTTCAGTGGAGAATTGGTCCTAAATTTGGATATAAATGGAGTATAGCTTTGGAAATGTCAGCATATACTTTTTTCCACTGATGACACGATTAAGTTGACTGTTGATTTACTTTGGTTGCTATCCGTGACATGCTGTAGTGGTAGTGATTTATTGGTAGAAATTATCTTGGCAAAATAAATTCTAAGAACGTGAAATACAAAGAATAGTTGCGGAACCTGAAGATTTATTGGTAGAAATTATCTTGGCAAAATAAATTCTAAGAACGTGAAATACAAAGAATAGTTGCAGAACCTGAAGATTGATGATACACTCATCCTGGATAGGATTTCTAGATCTAACCGTGACTCCTCTTGATAGTAATTCCAATTGTTGTATTACATGGCTAAATTTGCTTTTGCCTCGGAAGCATTTGGTAATCCTGTAATTTATTGATGATACCTTTTTTTGCTTTGCAGCCGCTCACCATCCAGGTCAATGAGCAGATCATTTTCTAATTCCAGAAGTTACTCAGAGTATGCATCTTTTTTCTAGCCAAAAGTATTGTGTATTTGCTGCTGTGCAGTTGATTTGGTTTGGAATGTTATCACGTGAGCGTGCCATTGATGAAGTGCTTACATTTATAATGTACGATGTTGGTAATCATAATTTTAAATAGTATTATCTAACTCAAATGAAATAATATTACAGTGATAGGCGTAGATCAAGGAGTCTGTCCAAATCACCAGATGGACGAGGGCGCTCCATTTCTTCTGAACGGGTGTACCGCTCACAGAGAAGACGATCTATTTCACCTCAAGGAAGGCATTCGCGTAGATCCCCCTCTCCTCCACATCGAAGATCATCTTATTCTAGGCGAAGATCTAGATCACATTCTCAACAGAGATCTCCTACTCCTCCACGACGTAGATTACGTTCTCCACGCAGATCACCGTCTCCTATGCGTCGTAGACGTCGTTGGTCCCCTTCACCCGTGAGACGTAGATCCCCTTCACCTGTGAAACGTAGATCCCCTTCACCCGTGAGGCGCAGGTCCCCTTCACCCGTGAGGCGCAGGTCCCCTTCACCCGTGCGGCGCAGGTCCCCTTCACCCGTGCGGCGCAGGTCCCCTTCAGTCGTGCGACGTAGGTACCCATATTCGAGACGTAGGTCCCCTTCACCTGTACGGCGAAGGTCTCCTTCTCCCATGAGGCGTAGGTCTCCTTCACCTGTTCGGCGTAGATCTCCACCTTTGCGTCGTAGATCACCTTTCAGTACACGGCGTAGATCTCCCTCTCCTGTACGACGCAGATATCGCAGATCTTCATCAACACCTCGACGTAGATCTCCATCACCGCCAGAACAGCGCAGGTCCCTCACTCCTGCTCATAAAAGATCACCAACTCTTCCTCAGAATGTGTCTCTGTCCCCATCTTCCGACAGGCACATGTCCCCTTCCCCAACTCGGAGGAGATCACCTGTGTACTCCCCAAAAGAAGGAAATAGGTATGCGAGTTTTGAAGTTTGGTTGGTACCATTTTTCATTTTGTTGGTGAGAACATAGAACAGGTTATGAGTAGTTGTTGTGTTCAGTTCATTACTATAATATTACATTTTGATTCTCTTGATTTCATATTGATCTCAACATATAAGCATTCTAGACCTTTGTGAACTAATGGTGTGGGACACGTCATTGTAGGACACGTGGGAGATTGTCTCCGGGGGGAGATCAACCATCTAGCCCTTTGAAGACTCAGAATGATCCCCATAAGAAAATTGCAGTTTTGTCACCTCCATCTGAGAAGTCCCCTGATATATCAGATGCAAGTAGGAGTGCTAGTGATGATAAGAGGTACAATCTCATCTTTCCATTTTATTTTTTATATGCATTAATATCACTTTTTATTGTGCATCATGATTTATGTTTTTGTTGAATGCTTTGCTTCCTTGTTTATTTTTGGCTCCTGAATGGTTTTTTTATCCCGTATGTTAGTTCTATGAGAAAAATGAGGAACCGAAGCCTGACTCCTCAACGTAAACACAGAGAAGAGAAACCTCGCTATGACAGTCAAGAACAAAACGAAAAGGGAAAAGAAAAGGAACATTCCAGGTATAATTTAAATAGAAATTTTGTGTTGTATGCTTGGCTTTATCACAATGTGTGTTTGTTTACCTTTTGTTAATCTTAAGGCCTGTCTCTAGAATATTCTTAGGGCCCATATCTAGATATGGTCCTACGGGATAAGAACATTCTAGATATGGTCCTAGGAATATTCTAGATACATGCCTTAAGAACATTCTAGATATGGGCCCTAAGAATATTCTAGAGACGGGCCTTAAGATTAACACCTTTTATCTGTGGGATGTTTATTTTGTAACTGTATAGGGATGATGGTAATAACAAGTCCAAGTCGTCATCAGAGAAAAGGTCAGTGCAGTCATCCTCTGGTGGCAAGAGAAAAGATAACTTTCTGGAAGATCCCACTTCTGAAAGAGTATCAGGGTATCGAGCTAATGAATCTCGGAGCCGTCTTGATAGGATGGAAAGAGGCGAGAAAACCCGGGAAATGAAGAGGTAAACTTTCTATCATCCATGCATATCTCTCACCTTTGCTTATTTTGATCACTGTCCCGTGTAGCCTTACTACATACATGTCTGTAATAAACCATTTTTCAACAGTGGGAATTCCTCTTTGAGGGAGGGTCATCCTGCATCCCCTGAACGAAACAAGTCACCAGTGGTTAGAAAAGATACTTTTCTAGGTGAGAAGGGGCCCAGAGATGGTGACGAGAAAAGTCATTCCCGGTCAAACAGTATAAAGGAAAGTGATCAACGTCACAAGTCTGAGGCTGTACCTACGGCGGCGGGAAAGCTTGATGATAATCACCGGAATGGAGCCTGTGATTCTGGTTCCGAGGAGAGTGACAAGAACATGGATGAGAAGAAAGAAAAAAGAAAGCATAGGAGGTCAGAGAGGAAAGAAGATGCCTCGGATGATGATAGTTATGACTCTGACGTTGGGGACAGGAAAGAGGCCAAAAGGAGGCGCAAGGAGGAGAAGAAATTGCGCAAGGAAGAGAAGCGGAGACGGCGTGAGGAACGGCGCCAGAAAAAGGAGTTAAGGCGTGCAGAGAAGCAGAAGTTGAAGAATGAAAGTGATGACTATTCTTCAGATGATAACCGTGATGCACGGAGGAAATCACACAGAAGAGATGACGAAGAGAGTGAGCAGAAAAGGCTTGAGATTGAGTTGCGGGAGAAAGCTCTTGAGAAACTGAATGCAAAGAAGGGCGGCATGGGCCACTAAATGTGTTGCAGTCAGTCAGTCCTAGAACATGAAGCTTTCGTTTTAATTATTTTGAGCAGATTTGGTAGGAATGTTAATGTTACTATCTTTGTTAACTGTCTGTTTTAATGTAGACTGCTTTGTGGCTGGCAGCTGAACGAGGAGAGTGCAACTTTTGCTGCCAGATTTTCTGGTAATAATTGTCTTCTTTGGTTGGAATATGATTATTCTGTTATTATATTACATGACTTATGTTGATGAGGAACACTTCCATTGTGGTGACCAGTGATTATTTTATGAGAACTTAAATTGTTGCTGTTCTGTGAGTTTAGCTGAGCACTTGGTTGAAGGATAGGAGTGGAAATGGGGAAAACATTAGGCTCTTTTTCACTTTTGTGAACTAAATCAGCTTTCTGATGGCTGAGAAGATTGTGGGTGAAGTATTATCATTCTTGTATATGTAGTTCAATCATTTCCATTTCAGTTTTGGCATTCCTATTGCTTCCAAGTGGCGGTACTATATGATGCCATGTCATCCTTACATTAATATCCCCTCTTGTTAGACTGATTTGTGGAATCTAGACTATGCACATCCTCTGAATTACCTTTGGTCGAATAACGTTTACGTTGTTGTCAAAATCATATTAACATTTGAAACAAGACTCGACTCACTTATACAAACAGTGTCAATATTATAAGAGGACTTTTGAGCCTTTGATCTATAGAAGAAAATGACATCGAAAGGCGAGGCGTATGTGTAAGATGGATATAACTTTGTTACCATATGAAAATGTTTAAATTGATAGGCGGATGTCTAAAAAAGTGACAAACATATCTACATCTTTCAGACATTATACCCATATCATATGATTGTGTTTTCGTTACGTAGCAAAAGGGAAGAACACTTAATCTGTAGATTTTATTAATTGAACATGAATACAATCAATATAACCGATTACATGACATTACTGCAATGAGAAGGTGAATAAAATTAGATATATGTAATGAATAATTAACATTATTGATCGATCATGGAAAAGAAGAAGGAAGGAAATGAAAGAAGAAAAGAAAATGGCATGCATGCAAAAGACATGAAGCAGAACTGATCAGAAGAACTTTCTTGTGGTACCCTTTGTTGGTAACGAGTCCTTGTTAGGCTCAGGACCAAGTCTCAGCTCGAGATCGAGCTGTTCGGAACCGGACGGCTCCTTTTGATGGTCACTGCTCTGGTCTTGATCCTGACCAACATTCCAAGGCCATGATGTTGGGGTGTTTGGGGAGTACAAGGTCTTAGGAGGACTGATCTGCTGCAATTGTTGCTCATGTGATGATGATGATGTTGGAGATAGCTTGAGCTTGGCCTTGTGTTTTCTGTGAATGTTCATGTGTCCTCCGAGGGCCTGAGCATTGGAGAAGCCTCTCTTGCAGAAGGTGCACTCGTACGACCTGGTTTGGCTCGGTGCTTGAGCCTGAGCCTGACCTTGATCAATCTGTGGTTCTTGATCATCATCTTCAGGCTTGAGCTGCTGTTTCTGGAGGTTTGTGGTGGATTCATCTTTGTCATGACCATCGGTTTCCATAGAAGTTCTTGTTTTAGGAATTGATCATTGTGAATGGCCGCTAGTGAATGTGTTTTTATTGTGGTTGGATGGTAACAAGGTCTCCGACCGAATTATATTATTTAATAAATCTATCTTGCTGAGAATGTTCAAAATTTCACATAAATATTTTAGATTCGAAAATTTTAAAATATTTATTAATACGCAGAATATTAATATTTTTCATTGCGTATGACAGGAATGAGAGTCTCTGTGTAAAACATGACATTTTGCACTTGAAACGATAAATGAATCACTTTAAAAATTTCACATGAAAAACATTGAATTTGAATTTTGGGTTTAATTATAGAAGGTCTAGCCGCTCGTCTAGACTAGACCTTTTATATATTTTGAAAAGAAATAATTTTTATATTTTTAAAAAATCGAACTCTCGTTAAGACATTATGTTTTCTTTGACTCTCGTTTTGCAGAGTGACAATAGTATTAACCTCGGAAGCAACCTGTACACAAACACTACTACATATGGTCTAACTGGAGAAATTGCTTTCAGGTCAATGACCATCATGCCACAAAACGTTTCCACTTCCAAAACCGGTCATCTACTCAATTATTTTTGTTGATATCGACAACCAAATTCTAAAATATACGCGGAGGCACAAGAAAAAAAATCAAATTATGATATACATAATGTGTAAATATGATAATAAAATATTGAAGTTAATAGATAAGTCTCAAATACCCATAAAAACGTGGACATGCCGTGTGATATCTTTTATAAAAGTGACTAATTCATGAAACTGATCGACGAGTTATAAGAGAATCAGAACAAGATACATCAGTTACTATGTTTTTTGTACTATATAATATTTGTTTCTTTGGCTGGCTTGGATCTGTCTCTCAATACCTTCATTATTTTAACTGCTAAGTAACCTATGCTTCTTCCACATAAAAAAAACAAATATTTTTGGCCGTCCCGAAGCCGATCACTCATAATATTGTAGATTTAATTAATGACAACCCACAAACAAAAAACTAACAATATCTATATATATATTCAAGCCAATAATATTTATATAATATATATATATATATATAGACTCCAATGATATGTGCGGCCTCTCGGCCTGCCCTCTGCAAGTCTTTAATTTTTTTTTCTACTTAATATCTATTTATTGGACATTTAACATGAAACTCAATTGATGAACCCATAAAAATTGCAATAATACTTGGTCTATCTTACATCCTTGTCCAGTTCGATAAAGAAAGATATATATTAGACCTGCACAAGAATATCCAGAAGATAATCTTCTTAAATGGTGCAATTGCATGTACACGAAGACAAAGACATTGATCAACAATCCAGCTGCACATATTTTAGTACATTTATAAACAAATACAAGTTAAGTAAGCAACATTAATAATTAACATGGAGTTTATAATTAACGGGGCACATTCAAGTGCGAACCAGAAGGGTTGTACAAACTGTGAAAACTAGCTGCTCACACGTATTTTTAGAAAATAGTCCGTCGGTATTTTCATTATTATGAAATGTATTTCCATAATACCGGGGGAATTGTGTAACGAGGAGGACGAGTATTTTCTTTTATAGGAAATCACTAAACCCTAAAGGGGGAATGGTGTAACGAGGAGTCATCGAGTTTAACGAGGGGAACGAGTATTTTTTTATGAGAAATCAATGAACCATGTCAGGGGAATGGTGTAACGAGGGGTCGGATGTAACAAGGGGACGTATATTTTTTTTTTATAGGAAATCAATGAACTATGTCAGGAAAATGATGTAACGATGGGTCCCTAATTGTAACGAGAAGTCTCTGGATCTAACAAGAGGTTATAACGAATTATGGAAATACATATCATAATAATGAAAACACCGGTTGACTGTTTTATAGAAATACAGAACTTAATAATAGAAATAGGCGCGAATGTGTAACATTCAGCTGGTTCGCACGACGTGATCTGGTTCGACCAAATCATGACACTATAATTATATTTATAATTACAGTCAAGCACTCAACAAATGGCTGCAACGTACATGCTGCAGCTTTAAAATACATGTAGAGTAGGTTCTTTCTCTCCCTAGGCACAATAATTCAATACACGCTTTACTAATTAACAATAATTATAATTAGGTCAATTACTGACTATAATACGCCTTAATGATGCCAAGACAAAATACTGGAAACCATAATTGGAATATGATATCATATACTTTTGTACGTGTGAATCTCACGTACAAGTCTTGCTCCTACATGATTCATGACTTATCAAATTAATATTTTGAGATTTTGGGATAAGTAACGTGTAATATGTATATCATTAACTTTTCTTAACGTTTTGGGTTAACATGCCCAATCCTCCAACAAATGATATTAGCATAATAGTATCAAAGTCTTGTGACCTACTAAACCGATGTTTT